>OX101788.1:22465755-22673774 GCA_944452715.1 Ophion slaviceki
TTGCGATACGCTATAGCGGAGAAGAGGGTCGCTCCGAGCTACGGGACAGCTCTGAAATCCGTTATTTTCTTTTTTAATATTTTTTTTGTATCCCGACATTCACGTACGCGAGCCATCGTAAGCGTTCTTAAGGGGTTGCGTCGTCAAAGTGACCGCATCGGGTCACAAACAGTTACGAACTTCGACCTTTTCGTCGGAATTCCTTACAAAGGCTTACGACCATACACATATACATGTATGTCCAATATATATATATATCGGTGTGACTATATCTATACACGCTACTTCCTTTTTACCCGAACTGGCCAGTTTCCTGGGCGATATCACTTTTTTCCTCACTCGATTTTTCCCATATCCTGTCCCTACTCATCCTCCGTTTTTTTTCCTCCCCATTTTACGAGCGTTCTTTCTCGTCTCTCGAGTAGAGGGAACGCGAACCACGCGAATCGTAAAGAAAGCCATAACACTAGATCTAACTTGGAAAAATGGCTGAATGCCCCGGAAGAATGTGTATTATGGGCATAGGGTATGAGAATTCGGTCCAATGTTGCTTGAAAAAGAAACACGTACGAAAAAAAAGAAACAGACGGACAAACGGAGATGAAGAAAAGAAAAAAAAAGAGTAAGACTCACCATCAATGATCAACATCTTCTCCTCGCAAAACAGGTCATCTGGCTCGGTGCGTTCCCTTTTCATCTTTGCACCTGTTAACAGACGAAGCAATCGTAAGACACATCGGAACAGTCACGAACAAACATTCAAAGTTCGTCCGTCGCTATCAACGCAAGACAAAGCATATTTGCATCAGGGCGGACTGATAATGCGTAAAATAAAAATCAGGAGAGGAATCACCCCTTTACGAATAATTCCATCGGTTTCGTGAATGAGAGTGTTTCAAAATATTTTGTCAAACGTTGACAAAATTAACTTACACGATACAATAAAATTTATTCGTTGTTATATTTATAGCAATTCATCGAATGGACAAGTGGATGCGTGGATATAATAATTATTATTAGTATTGTGGAAAGAAATAAAAGAAACAATGGAAAGCGTAGGTAAGGGTGCAATCTGACAGCCGAATGGAATGGAAATGCAAGTGATCTGGAGAGAAAAATACGAAGAGGCACGAAAACTAAAATTGAACGAGAAATTCAATGCGATTGGAACAAAATCGACGCGTCAACATATTGTAAGGAATACAAACGTAGGAAAACAGCACTCAGAAAAAAAAGATATATTATATTCTAATAAATTGGCACATGCGAACATAATTTATTAGAAATTTATAAATGTTTACTCGTATGGAGACAGTTTTTATTCGATTGTAACTACAGCATTTATTCGGCGTCACTAAATATGTTTTTTACGTGCCGATTTTTCACATCAATTAAAAGCCACATTCAAAATAGAAAATTTGAATAAATATTTCTTCAAATCAAATAGATACTACTTTCCAATCACGAAAACCTCTTATTTCGCGACTATGATACTAATGCGCGCATGCGCACTTTGCTCTTCAACGCGACGGGCCCGACAGCAGGCCGCTCGTCAGATGTAGCTCACGCGTACGCTTACCATGTAGCTTCTTCCTATGGCAATGCTTTTGGCACAAGTGTCCGTGTTGCGTTTCGGAGGTGAGAAACTCGAAAGTGAGAAATGATTTAAATGTAAGTTAGAATATAAAGTGAGAAAAAAACGTTCAAGTGAGAAAACAATGACGGACGAAATGACACAATTCCTCGAAAAAAACCAGCTGGGGGATTGTGAAGAATCCTATTAGATGTTAAGAAACACTCTATTTGTCGGATATAAAACACCTATTTTTTCTAACTTATATATCCTATCAGATGTCAAGAAAAATTCGTAGTAAATCTTAAACATGAACTTAAATTAAAAAATTTCTTAGCTGTTAATAAAATTTTAGGCCGACATACGAACGAGAAAACTTATTCGCTGGGAGACAAATTTCTTTGTCCTTAATAATTTTTTTTTCAGATTGGGGTCACATGGAAAAATATTGGGCGGACAATATGATTAGCGGAGAATTAAGGGGTCTTCTCACTTTAGACGCTAAAAAAAGCTATTTTCATGATTTTTTTATTGGTTTATATTATAGATATTGATATAAAAGTTGTTACGCTTAATGAATACACTTTCGACATACATCAAAAATTTTTTTTATGTATTTATGTAACCCAAACGAACGTTCAACGCATTTTTTTCTCGAAAAAAAAAAACGTTTTTCGACGGCTTGTTGATAAAATCTTCGAAAATACTGAACCGATCCTTACGAAACTTTAACCACTTATTCTTTACAACTATAGCTATAGCGCATATCAAGGATTTTAATTTGCATATTTACTATTTTTTTTGCCAAAAAAGGTGAAAAAAAAAACATTTTTTTGTTTTTTCGAAAAATGTCCGCCATTTTGTTATTTTTGCATATATAAAAAATCGTATGATATGCGCTATAGCCATTAACATGACTAACTGAATCTAAAACCGTTTCATTTTTTTGTTTCGGATGATCCATCTCCGAGATTTCATCAACAGCGCAGAACTACAATTTTTTTAGGACATTTTTTTAACTACCATTTTTGTCTATAAATAGTGACTTGAACAAATAAATATTTTTTTTAACGTATTTCGAAAGTGTATTTATTAAGTGTAACAACTTGTACATCAATATCTATAATATAAACCTGTCAAAAAAACATTACGAAAATAGCCATTTTTAGCGTCTAAAGTGAGAAGACCCCTCAAAAGAAACGTGGGCGAGAATGAGATGTGGAAATATCGGGAAAGATGAGAAAAAGGGTATGTAGATGCCAGATGTAGAATATGCAAGCAAGAAATTGAACATTTCAGACATGCCAGTCTACGGAATTTACGGAAAAACTAAACCAAGAAATAGTAAATAACTTGGTATAGTGAAAGCAGGATGAATGTATGGTGTGGATATATGGGGAATGGGAGAAATAAGCGTTTTTGAAAGAATACAGAGTGGATACTGTAGGATGCGGTTAGGAGTGGACAAAACTTCAAACAACGTTTGGAGAAGAGAGCTGGGGGTGCCTACCATGGAATATATGATGAGCGAAAGAGCGTTGAGGTACATAAGAGAGGGGCTGAGGATGGATGAGTCGAGATCGCCAAAAATCTGCCTATTTGAGGAAATAAGAGCAATTACAAACGGAATTCCGTGAAATTGGGGGAAACATTTAGAGAACGTTGTAAAGGATATGGGAATAGAAGAGATAATAACAATGACAAGGGATAGAAGAGAAGTGGAAAGAATAGACGAAAGGATAGAAAAAGAATTAGAAAAGTTAAAAAAGGAAATTTTAAGGAAGAAAGAGAAAAAAAGAAGATCAACGTATAATGAAGAGTACAAATATATTGTGGAAAACAAAAAAGGCCATGGAAATACTGGTCGGAAGAGGAAGTAAAGGTAAGGGATAAGGAAATGTGGGCCGAGATTAAGGGGTTACCCCCACTTGCGATTTTGAAAAAATCGATTTTTTTTTATTGCATTTTTTTGAAGTGCAATTTGAAGTGCAGTTTTTTTTGATGCCCGGAATAGATGACTCTATGTAAGTTTACGAAAAAAAATATTTTCTTCGTGTAAACTGAAATTGAAACTTTAAACGGGTTTTTCTCAAAATGGCATTTCTGAAGTCGGTGACCAAGATTACTCGAACACTAATGAACCGATCTTCTTGAAATTTTGCAGGCTTATTTAATACATAAAAATGTAGTCTTTAATCGTTCGATTTTTTTTTTTTTCGAAAAAAAAATGGCCGTTTTATAGCCAAAAAACGGCCGTTTTTTTTCGTTAAAATCGAACCATTAACTTTGACTGTCCGCCATTTTGTGAAAAATGAATATTTTTTAAAATCCTTCGATTAAAGACTAGTTTATACTTATATTTGACTAAATCCATCCGCATTTTTTTTTTTTTCAGATGATCCACTTCGCTGCAATGTTGGTCACCGCAAACCGTGTATATAAAAACATTATTTCATTGACGGCCATTTGCCACTAAACAATGCAATATTTTTCAATAAAGAAATTACTGAAAGTTCTTCAAGATGTGTTCTTTAAGATGGTATATTGATCGATTAAAAAAGTTTTGTAGTTTTCTTTTAAAAAATTCATGAAAAAGGCCTTTTTTGCGCTACAAGTGGGGGTAACGCCTTAAAGGGTGTGAAATTTTCAAAAAATCGATTTTTTGTTGCCTTTTTCGACTTTATACTTTCAAGAATATGAGATGAGATTGTTATACTTTCAAGATTTTTATACATTCAAGAATATGAAATGAGATTTTTTAAATTTGCTGACATTGTAACTCAAAGAGCAATCATCCGATTGACTTGAAATTTGAACCGAGTACTCTTGAATATATTTACTCTACAATGACGTAGGATATTTTTGATTGGATGAAAATTGACGATTTGGCATTGAAAAAAAGACCATTTTATAGGCAAGAAAACAGACTTTTTTTTCATAACTACGCCATTTTGTTAATTTTGATATTTTTCGAAAATCCTACGTCATTGTTCAGGAAATACCTTCCAGTTTAACGACATTTTTTCCTTTTTCGGTTTCAGCTACTCAATCGGCCGGAATAATGTCAGCAGTGGAGGAACATTGTTTTTGGCGCCTCCGAAGGCAGCGCATAAGTCGCTTGGATCTCAATATCTTTCTATGAAAAAATTATGTACTATAGGTCAAATATAGCCAAATTTATTCTTAATTTTGCGAAACATTTAATTGAGTACTTTTCTCCCAAAAAATTCCCGAAAATCACCCAAATTTTCAGTGTTCACACTGGTATAGCCCCTTAAGGTGCACAAACATAGGAAGGGCAGGGAAGAGGGGGGGAAAGGAATGGAGGTGCAGGATTTGTAAAGAGAATGAGACGTTGGAGCATCTGTTAGTTTGCGAAAAAGGCTGGGAGTTAGTAATAGAGAAAGCAGAGGGGTGGGTGCAAGGAATTCGGCGATAAAGGGAGAAATTATAAATATGTTGGGTGGGAAGATACAAAGAGGGATATGCGAGTATTTTAGGGAAATAGAGGAAGTGCGCAGAAATACGTGCCGAGAGGAAGGTGCAAGAGAAAGAATGGAGGGAAGGATTAAACTGAGAAAAAGAGAGAAATGTTAGATAGTGACAAGGGAAAGAGTATGCAGAGTGGAAAATAAGCTAAGGCGGCATATACATTTAGACAGGAAAAAAATAAGCAATATTGAGGGATTTTTTAAACTAAGAAATAATTATTCTACAATTATCAAACTTTAAGTATACTTTAATAGTATATTTAAGTATACGAAACAATTTTTTTTAATTAATTCGTCATCAAAATGGCGGAGCTGTGGCAGAGTGTTACAGCAAGGTCGCCGCGGGAGTTGCGAATCGGCGTGCAGTCTAGCTTCCCGTAGAATTTGATTTGCAAAAAAGTTCAAACATTTTTTCAGTTAGAACATGTATAGTTTCTATGTGACGGTAATTAAAATGAAGAAAATGCAAAATTGAGAAAATGGCACGCATTTACCAAAAAATCAACATTTCACGCAACATTTCTGTAAAATGTGGATTAAAAAGTACTTTTTCCAATTTTTCAAAAACAATTCTCGTCAAGTAGAAGGTACCAATATTATCAATATTTCTACCAAGTTTCAACTCAATCGGCTTAGTAGTTAACACGCCCGCTCCGAATCCGAGCGGTGAGGCACAGCGTTGACGGGCTGTAACGTTTGAAGTTTTTCGAATCTTGCTTTGAAACTTAGGGAAAATATTCTACATATATAGTTTTACCGTTTAAAGAGAAACAAAAGAAATCGATTTTTTGATCATTGTAAATGTATATCCCGCCTTAAGGTAGATGTAAGAGAAAAAATAGTATTTTGTAAAAAACTTGTTAAAAAAGTTGCGCAAATAAAACTTGATTTGATTGATGGTAAATTAACTGGAGCCATGGTTGCAAAATAACAGGGGATTAGAAATGGACCGGAAAATAGCAGCGCAACTGAAAATGCAACCCGCAAAGCAACTATGCAATTACATCAGACAACTTGAGAATCCAGCAACTACGATAGATATAAGAAAACCAATGTAAAATAATTGATGTAAATGAGAAAGGAGTGGCATTTATGTAAACACCTTAAAAATGGTATACAAGAAATAAAATACTATTATTATTATTGTTGTTGTTGAATGCACGCACACGGTTGTCTAGTATGTATCTTAATAATAGTATTATCAATAATAATAATAATCCTTATAAATGGTTGAAAATAATAATGATCGATAATAATTCATCAATATTATTATTATAAATAATTATAATAATTAACCATTCGAGTGCACACTTTCGCCACGAACCTTTGACTGCATGTGGGGTCTATCGGACCCCAGACGTTTTTCCGATCGTCGTATTTCGGTAAATATGCATTTTTTTGTAGACATTTTTTGTAGCCAATGATCCTGATTTTATGACCAAAATGTGTGTAACATTTTGGTCATAAAATCAGGGTCATTGGCTACAAAAAATGTTTTTTTTTTGTAGCCAATTTGCCAATGTTTTTTTTTTACGAAAAACCAAAATTAAGCGTCCAAATATTCGTTCAAAGTGGGAAATGGGTTGAAAAATACGGCACGAAGAAGAAGAAAAAATGGGGTCAAAACGACCCCGTGTGCAGTCGAATGGTTAATAATAATAATAATTCTTCTAATTGTCATCATATTATTTTACGCAATGCAAAAAATTCCAATTGGAACAGTAATTAAATGTTCGTAAACAAAATTTAAAATAAATGTTTAAAATAAATGATTTTTCCGCAATTCGAGCCTTAGTTCGGCTTGTTGTTCGTTGGGCAGCTCTTACGTGGCCGCCATGGCGCGGGTCATTGACCCGTCGAGCCTTCGCTTACGACTTTTCCGGAAAACATGCTTTTTCGCATACTTTCAGTCGGCCATATTGAATCTCCGATCTGTGATTTTAGGGTTTAACTATATCTGTTATAACGTCATTTCAAACGCGAATACTTTGTGCTGTGCTTTGATGAAAGAAAAAAAAACAAAACGAATTAGCCTCAGAATGGACGAATTATCGATAAAGGATCATAATTCGTGAAAGGAATTGGCTCGGAAATTTCCTCGCGTTACGACCTTGCACTTCCCCTGCGAGACGAGCACTTCCATCTCGCGGCGAGAACACGAAGCCCGGAGATCAAAGTGAGCGAGAAAGGAAGAGGAGAGAGAGAGAGAGAGAGAGAGAGAGAGAGAGAGAGAGAGAGAGAGAGAGAGAGAGAGAGAGAGAGAGAGAGAGAGAGAGAGGGAGGAGACAGCGCGCGCGGGAGCTTGGCAAGGTGACCCGGCGAACGAGCATAGTGACGTCGCGTCAACGTCACGGTGTGTGTGTCTGCAGGGCGAGAGCGAGTTTCTACCCACGGGACTCTCTCTCGAGGTCATGGAAATTGAAAAATAAAAAATGAACGGAAATGAGAAGGAAAAAGCAACCGTGTGCGGCAATAATCATACAATTCCGCGTGTAACGATCCCGGCGATGTAAACTTGTGAGAAAAAAAGAGGGATCAAGAAGAAGCACAGCGGGGATCTCTTTTTCCTCAAACGCGAAGAGATAAAATTAAAAAAAATTAAACAAAAAACTAACCTCGAAAAATACAGTACCCAATTCTAAGTGTAGTTTGAGAAAAAAGAAACGAAATTATTTCCAAGTCTCAGGATTGAAAATTGAAACTTTTGTGCTCCTGATGACTCTTAAGGGGAGGTACCTGAGTAAACGGCGAGAAAAACAGGTAAACTTCGGGAATTTTTATCTCAAAAACCAATGTTTCGATTGGATCCGGGTTTTTTTTTATTGGAAAATATGTACATTGAGGTATGTTTAGGAATTTTTTAAAATAAATTCGTTGACTGGAAGCGATTAAAACGCGATTATCTCGAATCATAGTTTTCGAAGTCGGTGCCAGATGTATCTCGAAAACGGCTTGTCCGATTTTGTCCAAATTTGGATACAATATTCTTCGATAGTTTTTCTCGTTCGCCACGTGGGGGTTTTTCATTTGACTGAACCATTGCTTTTTTATGCAATGTGTATGCAATCCAAAATCGTCGGAAATTGCGAACGAAAAACGAATGTTGAATTAAAACGGTCGCAATTCCGTCAAAAATGAAAATTTCAAAAAAAATCCTACGTGGCGAACGAGAAAAACTATCGAAGAATATTGTATCCAAATTTGGACAAAATCGGACAAGCCGTTTTCGAGATACATCTGACACCGATATTGAAAACTATGTTTCGACATAATCGCGTTTGAATCGTTTCCAGTCAACGAATTTATTTTGAAAAAATCCTAAACATACCTCAATGTACATATTTTCCAATAAAAAGAAAGCCGGATCCTATCGAAACATTAGTTTTTGAGATAAAAATTCCCGAAGTTTACCTGCTTTTCTCGCCGTTTACTCAGCCGCAACTCGTTGAGAAGGCCATACCTCCGCCATTTTTGAAGATCAATTTAAAAAAAGGCCATCAGTGTTGTTACGCATTATTGACTCAGAAATTCCCCGACTTTTCCATATTTTCCGTACAGGTTTTGCAAAAATTCCAGGTTTTGCAAATGACCTCGATTAGGGTCAAATAAATAACACTTTGTTCTCAGGGGCCGTCCAAAAATTACGCAACGCAAAATTTCCCAATTATTAACCCCCCCCCCCCCCTCCCCCACGTAACGGGACCGTAACGCTTGGCCAGAACCCCTCCCTATTCTGTTACGCAACGGGTGCTTTGTCGTCAATAATTGAGATTTTTTTCACACACATAACTAATTATGAAATGATTGGGTTTATACTCATTTTATGAAGTATATATTCATCTAGTTTTATACCAATTTTTATGAAAAAATCTTGAAAATTAACCGCGATATAGGCCTTGATTTGACGACGAAAAAACAAAAATTCTCTTCATTGTCCCATCGCTATCTTTATGAAAGGTTATCTGTAAATTGAAAGTCAACAATTTATCGATATCTATACAACTGTAGCTATCGTTATGCGTAGCCGTTTTTTTTAATTTTTTTTATTTTCTCTTTTACATAATGCCGACAGTTTGAACATTTTTTTCTACTTTCAAGGCCCTTTTTCTGTATTCAAGCAGTCTCTAAAAATAGTAATTATCAAATGTCAAAAACGCGGATACGTACAGCCTTAGTCACTGCGATTGCAAAAATTTTTTTTTTTAAATTCAAAATCGGTTGGTAAGTTTTTGGGTATTCGCTCGGACAAGTTCGAAAGAACTAGTTTCGAGAAAAACGCGTTCAAAGTTTTCGTTCCGTGTTTCTTGATATAAAGTTACGATTTTTTCTAGAATATTGGTACTTACACTGAAGTATCGAGTCGCGGGCGATATGACGGTTCTTCATTTTCATGATAGTTCACAAAATAATACGAGCCTGTACTTTATCTATTGTAAATGATGCCACACCTGTAGGGACTGAGGCCACTAACCGGTCGCGCGAACTTTTCTCACTAAAGTGACTATAACTCCGTCAATTTTCGGACTTGTGAATAAAAATGTGGTCAACATATTTTTCAATACATGTACTTTCAAGAATTATTTTAAAAAAAAGTCCTTCAAATTTTTCTTGGGGGATGTGAGAAAGCTACTGAGCAAGTCCTTGCACAGTGATTTTCCCCCTTAATTTACATTGCGTATAGAAAGCTCCGAGCTGTCCACGGTAAAATTGCACTCGAGGTTTAAATAAAAAAAAAACTTGAACATGCAGAAAGTTTGCTATTTCTGGCAGTTTTAAACCCGTGACGTAACGCAAACGTTGACCCCCCCCCCCCCCCCCACGTACGTAGGCCGTAACGCCTGGCCGAACACGCCCCACCACCCCCCCTATTGCGTTATGTAATTTATGGACGGCCCCTCAACAAATATATATTTTTTGAAGTTAAATACCACAATTTAAGTCTCGCTTCAACCGTACTAGTATTTGTAAATGTCACAAACTATACGGGAAAAAATATATACGTAGAAATAGCAATGAATCATTTCTGTGAAAAAACAACATTTTTAACCGACTTGAAAAAACAAAGGAAATTCTCAATTCGATCCTACTATTGAAAAATTATGTTGAGCTGGATAACATAATTTTTTTAAGATCAAATATATGAAAATGTTTTATAACTTTTTTTTTAACTGAACTTCGAAAAATAATTGAAACATTGTAAAGTAAGAAAAAATGTATTGTAAACAGAAAATTTTATTGTACTGTATTGTAATTATAATTGTAAATATAATTGTAAACAGAAACTTTTATTGTATTTATTGTAAAAAATTTATTGTAAACAGAAATTTTTATGCCGGTTACAATAAATAGAAAATAAATATAAACATTTATCTATAATAATAACGATGTGGTTGTGTATCGACAGATCTAATGCAAATGTATAAAGCTTTAAAGTAAATTCGTTTTCAGTTTTTTAAATTTTTAATGTTTGGCACTGACATAACTTTTTTTTTATATGAAGAAATAAATGAATATGAAATGAAGAATAATAGAAATATTAAAAAATATTTATTTTTATACTGTTCAGTTTTTTTATCAAGTCGGTTTCATTTTTCGTAATTCTTGCAAAAAGCAAATTTTGAGAAAATTCCCTGATTATTCCAGGAGGAAAGCAATTCCCTGAGTTTTCCTGGTCTTCCCTGTTTTTTATATACGTCACAACCCTGACCACGTACCAGCCAAAAGTAGTAATAAAACATACCCTAAGTCTCAAAAATAGTGAAGCAATCTGTCCTTAAAAAAACAATCATAAAAATAAGCATTTTCCGCCTAAAGTTATGTCCCCCCTTAAAACTGTCGTAAAATCCCAAGATCCTACCATCCATTATTCTCCCGACAAATATTTTCCCCGTGCGTTCTCTTCAGCACGGGCATATGTTTCACCCAAGTGATTGTCAACGAGAAGATTCCGTCCGATCGATCCTTCACTCGTCGCCCACGTTCCATATTCCTTCTCCCTCGCGGCCGCACTCCATTTCTTTCTATCGCGCTGCTTTTCTTTCAATCGCATCTCTCCCCCTCCACTCGGCCTTCGTTCGCTGTACGCACTTGAAGGAAGCGAGGGAGTACGAAATAGGGGACGGGGGCAGTGGTAAGTACCGCGCATGTTTCAGCGTGTCCGCAAGATTGCGTCGATTTGAATCCACAGGTCGATAAGGGATTCGAGCGAAAAAATTAGCTGCTCCCCACGTGCCGGAGGATCTCGGTAGTCTGCGAGCATGCGCGTGGCTCTGCACGGTGCTGCCGGTGCGGCGTAACGCGAAGCGACACGAGGGGAGATTGTTGAATGCACGGGGCTGACAGTGGACGAGAGGAGGGGAAAGAGGTTCCCGGCCGGCCGGGTGTGCGAAGTAGTGGGGGGAAAAAAAACAGAGCCAGGTCCTCCGGGTCACGGAGTGTAGAGTAGTAGGCGCGTGTGTTTGTGTATATAACACTGCTGCTGTTCTTCACTGTTCTGCCCCATCGGCGGAGCGGGAGGGGGGAACAAGCCCAGGATAACGCGCGTGCGCCGCGCACCCGGCTATAAACAGTGTCCACAAACAACACCAGAGCTAACCACAAATAAATACATGGATGGATCGAGTTCGTACATGTTCATACGGCTTGCGCGCGTGTAATTGCGTTTTCGGCAAAACGACTCATCTTTCGATTTTTTCGACTTTAAGGCGTTAGGCCACATCACCGAGTATAAAATCATGTGCGAATTTGACAATTTTGTTTGTATGAAAAAGTGATTCACTCATAAGATTCATCACACATCTATTTAGTATGAATACCAAGCTGTTAGAAAAAATATATTTTTTTTTCGATGTTTAAAATGGCCGACTACTCGAAACTTCTCGAAACAGCTTTTTTCCAAGTGGTGTGACAAATAACTTCAATAATTTTCACTCGATTCACTGAATTTCACGAGAATTTCACGAGAGAATTTCACAAGATTCACGAATTTGAAAGTTATGTTCCTAATTTTGGGACATTTTTTTAACTACCATTTTCATCTATAAATATTGACTTAAATAAATAGGTTTTTTTAAAAATGTATTTCGAAAGTGTATATATTAAGTGTAGCAACTTTTATATCAATATCTATCATATAAACCTATCAAAAAATTCATGAACATGGCTTTTTTAGCGTCTAAAGTGAGAAGACCCTTAAGACGGAATGACACCTCATCGCGGTCGGTATGGTAGAGCAATTGTAGATACCCAAAAATCTCTGAAACGGCTCTTCAGATCCCGTTGAAACTTTGCCAAACGACGTCAAATAGATAGACGAATAGCTTCCAGCCCCTCAAAGTTTCTGAATTTGAGAAAAAAAATGTAGATTGGCTTATCATAAGCCAATCTAGTTTTTTTTTCTCAAATTTAGAAAATTTGAGTGGCTGGAAGCTATTCGTCTATCTATTTGACGTCGTTTGGCAAAGTTTCGACGGGATCTGAAGAGCCGTTTCAGAGATTTTTGGGAATCTATAATTGTTCTACCATACCGACCGCGATGAGGTGTCATTCCGTCTTAAGGTCAATCTTCGCGATTAGGACGTTTCGACTCTCTTCTAATTTTGATGCTCAATTGTCGGGCGAGTATATATATATATATATATATATATATATATATATATATATATATATATATATATATATATATATATATATATATAATGCGCGTGTGTGTGTGTGTGTGTACATGCGGGGGTGAAGGGGGCATGAAATGATTTACCGCGTGCTCTCGCTGTCACGGTGGCGCGACTGCGATGACCACGAGGCCTTCCCTGGACTCTCCTTTCTACGCGGCCTCGTTCCCGCCGCTCGCTCGCCGGCGACCGGACACGAGTCGACATGCGTGTGTGTAGCCGTCCCGGGAAGCAGCGCGACACAACGTCACGACAAACTGTCTCGCTGCCGCCCCCTGCACCGCGGCCCCTCGATCCAAAAGCACGATCCAACCACCGCCGCCTACTACCCCCTCCACTTGCCCATCTCCCAGCTTGTACGTGCCCGTTCGCGGTGTTACGTCGGACGCGGCCCGAATCGCACAAACCTATGAGGGAGGGTCTCGTGATCTCTCCAGCTACTACGACGACGCCGTGTCTGTGTCAGGCAGCACGCTCTCATTACGCTATATACGAGCTCGAACAGATTCTCATTTTTCTCGCCCTATTGGACAGGAGATCGTACGCGAAAATTCGTTTTGTGAGTGAGACAAATGGGTTTGAAAATTACGAGTAAACGAAAATTTTATACGGGTCACGATGTTTTCACTCTTTCTTCGGGGGAAATTACGAGTCTTGACAAGACCTCACGCTCGTTGGGCACGAAGAGGGTAAATTGTTTTTTTTTTCTTCGGAAGTACGATTTAGCATTTCAAGTTGTTGCTCTATTATGAATAATAATAACAATAAGGTAAAAATAATAACGATAATAATATTACAATTACATTTTTTGCATACCAGTGTTATTATCGTAATAAATATTATTGTTATTGTTTAATTACTTGAAAATAAAGACTAAACAACAATAAATATTATTATTATAAAAAATACTATAGTAATTATAATAAGTATTGTTATTATGAAAATACGATATTAACTCTTCACGGCCGCACGTCCTGGCTATGACACGTTGGTCACAGGGGGTCGCAATGACCCCAGCCATGTTTCAAGCGATTGCCGCGTTGACCGTATCGTTCCGAATCACTCATAAAAATTCAGGATATTGTATGATTGTATAAAATCACTGATATGTATGATAAACACCCTTTTTTGTAAACTCGATTTATTTGGTAGTTTTTCTGAAAAAAATCCCCAAAAAGCCTATTTTTTGGCCTCTAGAGTGGCCTAACCCCTTAAGGGAAAAAACAGCTTCACAGTGGCAAATAGTTGAAGGAAAAAAATAGCTCCACTTCCGACCTTAATCTGTACTTACAAAGGGTTACCAAAGCACCGTTAGAAGGCAGGCCAGTCGCCTTGGCTGCTAACAACTTATAGTAATTTTGGCACGAAATTACGCTTGCGGTCATTTTGACCCCGGGTGACCGCGAAGGGTTGATAATATTTATTATCATCATAAAAATCACGATGGTAATAATAGTAATTATTATTATTATAAAAATACGATACTAATAATAATTATTATTATAATAAAAATAGAATAGTAATCATAATTATTATCGTCTTGATATTCTGTACAATAGTAATAATCATCTGCATATAACAACAATATGTTTTCCGATTCACGAACAGAGGGCAAGGTCGATTATTTTTTTTTATTGAAATTTTATATATAGCGCTCTTTTTCATCGGCTAGTCGCGCGCAGCATGGCTTCCGAGCACGTGGCTATGCAACACGTCTCCCTCACGCGTTGACCCGGCCAGGGTCGCGTGTCTCATGCGCCGGCTCGATCGAAAGCCCCCTCTAGTGTCTTCGCGAGCCGTGTGGAGGGGGAACGGTCCTTGTCATACTCTCTCTCTCTGTCACGAGCGCTCACCCCCCACTCCTCGGGCTCACTCTCGACGGCGTCGAGACTCGCTCTGTCTCTCCATCTCTCCTGATATAAACTATTTTCCCCACTCTACGGTAAGAGCGCGTCGACGCAAAACCGCGAGTGGACATCGATCCTATCTCACGCGTATTTTTTGTCTTCTCTGCCCTTGCTTCCTTTTTCCGGCCACGAAATTTTTTCCAAAGACTCGGAAGAAGCATCACATGCCCTTGATTGCGAACGAATTAGCACATGCAGATTCTACCGAAATATGTATTTTTTCCTGTCGTTCTTTGTTGAGGGGGAGAAAATAAAGTCCACGGGGAAGGCTGAGGGAGTACTTTATGGCCTTGGAATGGCAGAATTAGTCGGTGGGCCATTTAGTCGCGATATTTTTGAAGCTTGAAGGTTTAAGACCTTAGGCCACAGTAACGGGTATGTGCGAAAAAAGCATGTGCGAATTCAACAATTTTTTTTTCGTCTGGAAAAATGATTCACTCATAAAATTAATTACACATCTATTTCGTATGGATATCAAGCTGTTAGAATTTTTTTTTCGATGTACTAAATGGCCGACTACTCGAAACTTCTCGAAACACCTTTTTCAAATTACTTCAAATTTAAAAATTATGTTCCCAATTGCATTTCGCAGAGAAGTACGTACGGAATTTCTGATTAATCGAAAACTTTTCATTTTATGAGCAGTTTATGAACAGTTGTAACGAAATTTTTCACTGAAAATTCATTTCTTAAGTTCAAATACCTACAATTTTGAATAAAACAATATTTTTTAAATTCCGTACGTACTTCTCGAGGTATTCTAATGTAGATTGACAAGAATTTTTGTTTTTTGTTCTAGGTAAAAAATTGTGGATGCTAAATGTTACGCCGCGGAGCGCCTAAAAAAAGATAAAAGAAAATATTAGTAGTCGGCGATTTTGTGCATCGAAGAAAAAAGATATATATTTTTTCTAACAGCTTGATATTCATAGTAAATAGATGTGTAATTAATTTTATGAGTGAATCACTTTTTCATACGAAAAAAAAAATGTTAAATTTGCACATGATTTTATTGATGATCATGATGATTTTATTGCACATGATTAAAACCACTTTTTCCACCTCGTACAAGATAGCTCGAAAACTATCCGGCCGATCGTTTTGAAATTTTGCACACTTCTAGATACCATGAGTACCGTCTATGCGAACCTGACACTTTTTGACAATTATCTTTGAAAACAAGTTTTTCATTGATAAATACTACAACGAAAGTTTCACGAAAAATAGACACTTTATTCCAAACACGTGCCATTTTTCGAATGTTTACTTGTCTTCGGATCATTTAGGTTCACATAGAGCGTGTGGGTCTTAGAGATCTGAAACTTCTTGGCTCTGATGTTCCAGATCAATGCACCAGACGCGAGGTTGGACGCCGTGGAACAACTCAGGCGACAACGGCCTCTGAAGCGGTGTCGTAGAGCCGCCATTTTTGAATATTAATTTTAAAAATCGGGAAATTAAAACATGTCATAATATGTACATAAAATTTTAATTGCGTAAAATTAACAGTTTTCAAAGTATTTTTTGTCGCTTTTTTCCCCGCTGGTGTTATGACGGCGCAGGCTCTTGTAATTCGTTCTCGCATGTTCGCCGGCGTTGTCGGAACATCATGGTAAACTGGTAAATCCTAGATCGTGTTTACCATGATGTTTCGATAACCTGCGACGCTATCAGTCAAGAGAATCATTCTTCCGACGTCTTCGAAAATGGGTCGAGGTTAATGGCCATCACTTCGAACATTTGTTACAATAAATTCTCTGCACAAAAAAACTCAATTACGTTATTCGGATATTCTTATTAACAATGTCATCACGATTGCCCGTTTTACTCGTGTATTTTGGTGAAAAATCATTTCAAGGTCGTGATATCGTAGGTCGTTGGATTCGTCTGAATATCAGCTACAACGTCTTAATAAAAAAAAGGACGTGTTCCCATTTGAAAAATTGATGACCTTGAGAACGCAAAAACTATGACCTTTGCAATAATGAATTTTTCATCACTGTATCAGCCCTTCGAAATCAATCAAATTACCTCCTGACATTTTTTCAACGGAGATATTCGGGGTGGTCACGTTAAATGATCCACCCTGTATATATACAAACCCATATTTTATGGGGAGATATACACCTAGATGGTCGAGGTCGAGGATTTAGAAGCTATGAATATTCCGTCGACCGTAGAAGACCTACACTATGGGCCTGGTATCGATGATTCCATGTAAGTTGACAAATTTCATGATTTATTCATTCCCAAATTTTCAAACGCGTTTTTCTCAAAACCACGTTTTTCAAACCGGTACCCAAAATTTCTCGAAAACCAATGAACCGATTGCTTTGAGGTTTTTTGTGGTTATTCTATACACCATTATCTAGTACTTGTCATAGGATTTTTTTTTCCGTTACTTAGTTTTTGTTTTATAGGCAAAATAATAATTAATTTTTGGCCCAAAAATCACTATTTGTATTCAAACGTCCACCATTTTGTCATAAATCGATATTTTCAAAATCGGCTATGACAAGTACAAGATTACAGTATCTAATATGATAATCTTGTGGATTTTTTTTTCAGATGATTTTTGAAGAAACGCCAGTGGGTACCGTATACGCAGATTTTTTTACGACGCTCCAAGGATCATACAATATCCTTGTGTATTTTTGATATTTTTAAATAAAGAAAATTAAACATATTTTTGAATGCTATATATACTTTTAGATAATTAAAACCCCAATCTGAAATTTAAAATAGTTTTCCTTGAAAAAATTCACAAAAATGACCTTTTTTCCGGCTCCTAGGTGTACATCTCCCCTTAAGGCAGGATATACAGTTACAATAAAAAAATCGATTTCGTTTTTTTTTCTTTAAACGATAGAACTATATGTGTAGAATATTTTTCCCAAAGTTTCCAAGCGAAATTCGAAAAACTTCAAACGCGTTTTTCTCAAAACTGCATTATCGATATTGGCGTGCAGGATTACTCAAAAACTATTAAGCCGATTGAGTTGAAACTTGGTAGAAATATTGATATGGTACCTTCTACTTGACGGGAATTGTTTTTGAAAAAATGAAAAAAAAAACGACTTTTTTAATCCACATTTTACAGAAATGTTGGGTGAAATGTTGATTTTTTTTGTAAATGCGTGCCATTTTCTTAAATTTGCATTTTCTTCATTTTAATTACCGTCACATAGAAACATGTTCTAACTGAAAAAATGTTTGAACTTTTTTGCAAATCAAAGTCTACGGGAAGCTAGACTGCACGCCGATTCGCAACTCCCGCGGCGACCTTGCTGTAACGCTTCCACAACTCCGTCATTTTGATGATTTAATTAAAAAAAATTGTTTTGTATACTTAAATATACTATTAAAATATACCTAAAGTATGATAACTGCAGAATATTTATTTCTCAGTTTAAGGGAGACTTTGTCGTTGAAATTTTCAAAAAATCATTTTGAGCTCAACATGAGCAGCTAGAAGAAGAGGAGGGATGCCTCTATGGACCAGGCATTGCCGATTAGCGGTAATTATAAACACATTTGTGGAAACACATTACAAAACTTTAAACGCGTTTTTCTCGAAAACACGTTTTTAAAAATGGCTGACATTCTCCTGACCGCTGTAATTAACATATCGACCTGAAATTTGGAGAGCATACTCAGAAAATATGTCTTCACGGAATGACCGATCGTTTTTTTCGATAGATACATTTTTGCATTTATTATTTATCTTTTTATGCGAAAAAACGCGAAAATTCGACTTTTTTTAAATTGCCGCCATTTTCCGAAATTTGTACTAAACGAAAAACCCATCCGTCATTCCATGACCAAAGGGTCACAGATTGATAATATGCTTTGAATTTGTGTTTCAGATCAACAAAGAGGGGGCAGTGATGTCAGCCGTTTACCTCCCGCGATTTGAGGACCTGTTTTCGCGGAGCTGCAACGGCCGCCATTTTGGTTTTTTTTTTCAAAAAATTTTTTTTTAACGTTCTGTATATCATGAATAAAAGCAAGAAAAAACCGCACTCAAAAAGCTTTACTCGTTTCCTTTAAAAAAAAATAAAATGTAAACACCTGAAATATGGCACTCCAAGGACAAAGTCACCGTTAAAAAATCCCTCAATATTGCTTATTTTTTTTCCTGTCTAAATGTATATCCCGTCTTAAGGATAAAATAATGCCGGTCGGTTGAGTAGGATACGCGCGGGATACGGAGAGCCTAGTGCTGCGAGCGCGCGAGTACGGTGGCGCGCCTGTGAATGAATCGGGGAAGCTTTTTCCCTCGCGCTTCTCGTCGCTCGCGCGTAGAGTCACTGACCGCGAGAGGTCCGCGCGATCCGCTTCGCTCGCCTTGTGCGCATAAAACACTCGTACCCACTCCCGACTTTTTTCCTCCCTCGCTCTTTCCCTTCCTCCCGCTGCGCCGTCGCGGCCACTCTCCCGCGGCCACGTTTTTTTTTCACCGTAAGTCTCGTTTTTATAGATTTTTACACGCATCTATCGTGCACTCGCGTCCCAGTCGGTTTTTTTTTGCTTGTTTCGCACTAACCCTGCATCGGGCGCGTCTGCTGTCGTTACGCCGATAAACGCGTGGGGTCTTGCAAAGACCCCATCTTGTTGATCCAATATTTTCCATTGCCGAAATAAAATTAAGGCGTTTACACTGAAAATGACGATAGTCGATTAAGGTCGTTGCTAAATCATTTTCGAAGGGTGGGGGGAGAAACGAAGTTCCTACGCTAATACATTGTGGGACGTCACCAGTACCAACTTATTGTAGCACAATATTAAGGATGTATGGCAACTAAGTTATTTACTACTGTTCGAATTGAAACTCACTGATATTGTAAAGGAAAATATCGAGAACTTTTTGAGATTAAAAAAACAAAATTTGCCCACGTGAATGCTGAGATAAACGAATTCAAAGTTGGGTCATTTAACACGGGGAACATAGGACTGTACGTCCAAAATTCCCTCTACATTGGCAAAAAAGGTATTTCCGGAGTACTCTTTTGTAAAAAAAAACTTTTGTGCGGCATCGCTGTAATATGCATGATACGTTAAAAAAAAATCGACATGTGCCCATATATTTTGCGAGATATTGCGAGTTAAATGGGACCGTTTTCGTATTTCTTTAGCTCGTATGTCGTAACCACGACAACGTCAGGGAAAACGTAGATCAAATCAGCAACTAAATTTGCAGTTAAAAATTGAAAATTCTTCTTTCTGTACCGCATGTTTTACTTTGAGCTGTGGTAAATCTCCTTTTTAGCTTCAATGAATACTACAATTATTTTATTTAGTCTTTAAATGCGATTTTTGCAAATTGCATAATCAGTTCTGTAACGACTCTGCAGTAGCTGCCATACATCCTTAAGGACGAGCACAACTGAATATCGCGAAAATTGTCAAACGTACGGTAGATAAACGTCATTATTATTTGCATATATGGTAATTAGAAGGAGTTAGGATTATCAGAAATATTAAATGTTGATGTTTAAAAATCCTATTAAATTAAACGCGAGGTTTGGCAACGCCGCGCGGTTCTGTCGTAATTCGAGGCTGTTAGGTTGACTGCAGTGACTGTCACAGGTCGCAGCTGTGTTACGCGCGTTTCGTGTCGGTCGGCGTTTTCAGAGGTTATGTCAGAGCAAAAGGAGGCAACAAATGATTCGGAAGAGACGATTTGTCAGTGCTCGTGCCCACAAGCATCGTACTATGCTCACCGAAGCTAGAAAAAAGGGAATACATCATAATAAATAGATGAATAAATTCCCCTTAGCCGCATTTGACTTTAAGGGGAAGTACCTGGGTAAACGGCGAGAAAAGCAGGTAAACTTCGGGAATTTTTATCTCAAAAACTAATGTTTCGATTGGATCCGGGTTTTTTTAAATTGGAAAATATGTACATTGAGGTATGTTTAGGAATTTTTTTAAATAAATTCGTTGACTGGAAGCGATTCAAACGCGATTATCTCGAAACATAGTTTTCAAAGTCGGTGCCAGATGTATCTCGAAAACGGCTTGTCCGATTTTGTCCAAATTTGGATACAATATTCTTCGATAGTTTTTCTCGTTCGCCACGTAGGGGTTTTTCATTTGATTGAACCATTGCTGTTTTACGCAATGCGTATGCAATCCAAAATCGTCGGAAATTGCGAACGAAAAACGAATGTTAAATTAAAACGGTCGCAATTCCGTCAAAAATGAAAATTTCAAAAAAATCCTACGTGGCGAACGAGAAAAACTATCGAAGAATATTGTATCCAAATTTGGACAAAATCGGACAAGCCGTTTTCGAGATACATCTGGCGCCGACTTTGAAAACTGTGTTTCGAGATAATCGCGTTTGAATCGCTTCCAGTCAACGAATTTATTTTAAAAATTCCTAAACATACCTCAATGTACATATTTTCCAATATAAAAAACCCGGATCCAATCGAAACATTTGTTTTTGAGATAAAAATTCCCGAAGTTTACCGGTTTTTCTCGCCGTTTACTCAGGTACCTCCCCTTAACGTGATTGAAATTGGCGCGCTAGGTTTTCGATTGGTTCTGCTATTCCCATAGTTCCGACGTTGCCACATTTTAATACACACTCCTCAAAAAGCCTCACTTTTTCGTAAACTGGTCGCATATTTTTCTCTTCTATTTTCTATTATTAGTTTTCCATCATTACTAGTCGATTTTTTTCGGTAATATTGTTCTGTACACTATCCCGCACACAATATCCGTTTTTTGGGTCACTTTCTTCATAAATGCGGAAGATATACGCGAGAAACTGAAATGGTAACGACGTTGCCCCGTACAACCAATGCGATCGAGTGGAGATTGATGTAAACTTCAGAATTTAATATTCAATAAACGAGTGCGGAAACCTCCGTTCTCCTTTCGCCAGTATATTCAGAAAATATACCATAACGAGTAGTAACATTTTCATTAAGGCCTTAGGCCTTAATGAAACGGGTATAAAATCATGTGCGAATTTAACATTTTTTTTTCGTATGAAAAAGTGATTCACTGATCAAATTAATTACACATCTATTTAGTATGAATATCAAGCTGTTGGAAAATATATTTTTTTGTTTTCGATGTTTAAAATGGCCGACGACTCGAAACTTCTCGAAACAGCTTTTTTCCAATTGGCGTGACAAATAATTTCAATAATTTTCACTCGATTTACTTCGAATTTAAAAGTTATGTTCCTAATTGCATTTCGCAGAGAAGTACGTACGGGATTTCTGATTAATCGAAAACTTTTAATTTTATGAGCAGTTATAACGAAATTTTTCACTGAAAATTCATTTCTCAAGTTCAAATACCTACAACTTTTGAATAAAACAATATTTTTTTGATTCCGTACGTACTTCTCTAGGTATTCTAATGTAGATTGACGAGAATTTTTGTTTTTTGTTCTAGGTAAAAAATTGTGGATGCTAAATGTCTAAAGAAAATATTAGTAGTCGGCCATTTTGTACATCGAAAAAAAATATATATTTTTTAACAGCTTGATATTAATACTAAGTAGATGTGTAATTAATTTTATGAGTCAATCATATTTTCATACGAACAAAAATTGTTAAATTCGCACATGATTTTATACCCGTTACTGTGGCCTAAGGCCTTAATGTCTATTTACCCCAATATTTTTAAGCAACAGCCTTAATTCGATAGTTTCGTGCCCCCCCCCCCCCCCCCCGCCCCTCTGTTATTGCCACAATGACGGACGCGTTTGCCGGCGGTCGTTCTTCTCCGCGCCTCGTGCTCGAGTCAAAGCGGACGAGAGGAAAAGAAGGTCAACAGAAATACCAAAGTTGGCGAAAGCTCCACCTGCGCGTTTCTTCTTCTTATTTTTTTCTTTGGTTTATTCTCTACGACGCGCCGACCTGCGTGCTGTCGCGTTCGAACGCGTTGTCAAGATCTCACCGGACACCTTTGTCCGTGTGCTTATCGGCGGAATGAGATTAACAGAAGAGTGAGAAAAAAAGAATCGGGAAAAATAACAATGATGCAGCGGGGAAGTACGCAACCGGCTACTTGCCTCGCGTTATCGGAGAGAGCCACGATGAAAAAAATCAACCACAAATATACAGTCGGGGGACTTGACACTCTTCGAGGTGTCGTGTACGGGACGTTTCACGACACGCTGAGGACGTTGTGAGTCTCGCCCTCGCGGAATTCGTGCCGAATTTTTCGCGTGTTTGAAAAGTCACCAACGAACGCGGGAATTGGGGAATCGGACTTTTTTGCTTTTGAAAAATAAATGGTCTTTTCAATTGTTGGAATTGGTGCGTTGTTTTTCGATTTTTATTTCAACTGAGTTTGCAGCTTTTTTATTATGAGTTCAACTGAATTTGGAATTAGAGGTTTGTTGGTTTTTTAAAAAATTTCGAGTTGAACTGACGTTCAAAAATCAAGTTTTTTTTTATTTCGAGCTGAACCGAATTTGCAATTGGTGGTTTGTTGGTTTTTTGTTATTTCGTCGGAATTTGCAGTTTTTTTAATTTCGAGTTCAACCAAATGTGCAATTGGTTTGTTGTTTTTTTATTAAATTTTGAAATTCAAACTTATTTTTTAGTTCCATCGTGTTTTCAGACACTGGGGAATGTGTGGGTGGGTGAATTGGGGGGGGGGGGGGGGGGGGCATTTCATGTCAGACAACTTTATTATTTACTATTTTACTTGACTCTTTCCCCTGCCATCGTTGGTTATAGATTTCCATAGTGGAAAATCTTCCTCCCAATGTCAAAAAACACTTAATCTAAAAAAAATTTGTTCCCTTCCCTTCGCCCTTCTGCAGCTGCGAAAAATCGAAGTTCACTAGGGACATCTTCAAGTTCTGAAAAAATTTTGAAACGTTTTGGAACTGTTTGTGCATTTTTCACCAAAGTTCAACTTGTGCTTCCGATATTTACTATTTATTTGGTGAAATTTCGGTTTAGGGAATGATCATTCGACAGTTTCGAAATCAGAAGAGTACTTTTTCGGTCTTGCGAGTAAAAAAACTTCAAAAATATGGTTTCAGATGAAATTCGATTCGGATGAGATGTATTCCATTGTAAATTCTTCTCGAATCATCCCAAATCTTATTTTTGCTATGTTATGTATCCTATTTTATATATGCTGTTTTATCTAGTTCTCCTTCTCTCGCTCTCTCTCTCTCTCTCTCTCTCTCTCTCTCTCTCTCTCTCTCTCTCTCTCTCTCTCTCTCTCTCTCTCTCTCTCTCTCTCTCTCTCTTCCTCTCTTTTTCGTTGAACAACCAATTTGCATTCACCTGAACAGAAAACGCTTTGATTCATTTATTCAGCTGATCCCAACCTTCTACGAGTATTATAAATGTTACATACATTCTTTCTATTTTGGAAACACATTTTTTTCGTCATTTTTAATTTTTTTTCTTACAAGACCGAAAAAGTAAGCTTCTGACTTCCAAGGCTGTCGAGTAACCATCCCCCCAAAAAAAAGTGCACAAAATAAAATAGTAAATATCGAAAGCAGAAGTTGAGCTATGGTGAAAAATGCCCAAAACAGGTCCGAAACGAATCTAAATTTTTCAGAGTTCAACGAACGGCCCGAGTGGGTTTTTAAGGGGGAAGATACCTGTAGGCGAGGGAAAAAATTCAAGATTTTCATGATGTTCACCATTTTTGAGACTCAGGATATGTTTTATTACTACTTTTGACTGCTACATCGTATTTTTTATTTATTAATCTTTAAAAATGGCGGAGGTATGACACGATCTTTTAAACTGCATTTTCAAAACTGGCGTGTCGTATAGCTATAAAACTAATTCACCGATTCTGATAAAATTTCGTGTAAATCTTTTTAATCTTATTGTCTAAAACATAACCCTAAATGTTTTTAAAAATAAAAAAAGCATTTTTTAAATTGCAAAACGTAGCTTTTTCCCAGAAAATTCAATCTTTTTTCAATGAGTACCATTTAATCGATTTTGAACATTTCTCACTTTTTCTTGGTTCATATTCTGCGTATAAGTGTTAACGAATGAAAAATCTTCGTTGGTTTTTTTGGGTTAATCCTGCCGATGCTACGCGTCACGCTTTCATACGTGTGCCATTTTTAAAGATTGATGTACAAAAAATACTATGTAACAGCCAAAAATAGTAATAAAAAATATCCTGTCTCCAAAAAAGGTGAAGGAATCGTTCCTTTAAGAAAAAATCATAAAAACAGTTATTTTTTTCTCGCCCAAAGGTATCTTCCCGCTCAAGTGTCTGCCTTCGATTTTGTTGCAACTCATTAATGTGATAAAGCATTGAATATCAGACACGTATTTTTTTTATCGGTGGAAAAAGGCTTCAAGGGGGAAACCACCCCTCGTAGAAAGGCATCTCGAGGGTTGATTTTGCAGTTTCACCCCCAAGCAGTCAAGCGACCTGAGTAAAACAAAACCCAAAATTCTTCCAATGTAGAGCGATGACAATCCACTATAGAAGTATTTTTTTTTAAATTAATCTAGGGGTGAGACGTCTTCCTTCGAGGAGTGGTTTCCCTTTTGAAACAGTTTTTCCGACGATCAAAAAAAGTACGTGTCTAATAGTTTTCAATGCTTTATCACATGTATGAGTTTCAATAAAATCGAAGGCGGACACTCAAGTGATATTCCTTGCGAGTTGAGCTGGAATACCCCGTACACATATATACGTGTGTTTCATTTCTATATGATATATAAATGATACCCAAAGTGATAAGAGGCATTAGCGTGACTAAATTCCTCGTATCCTTTGGCAATCGATCGAAAGATTATGCGAGTATACGAGTGCGCGCATCGGTAGCTCTGCCGTGATGGATGCGCACTCACACGGTTGATATTGTTATGTAAATATTGTTATCACCGTTGTGTGGGGTTCAGGCTGTGCGCATGGACGTTCTTATGTATGCATGGATATAAAGAAAGAGAGAGAGAGAGAGAGAGAGAGAGAGAGATTTGATCCTTCTATTAAAAAATTATGTTGAAGTGGATAACAATTTTTTTTAACATCAAATATATGGAAAAGTTAAAAATTGAAATAAAATTTAAAAAAAACTGAACTTCGAAAAATAGTTTAAACATTGTAAAGTAAACAAAATACATTAAAAACAACTACAGAACCTATTCTTTACTGTAAGTAGAAATTTTTATGCCGGTGACAATAAATAAAAAATAAATATAAACACTTATCTATAATAATAATACTGTGGTTGAATATCGACAGATCGAATGCAAATGCATATAGCTTTACAGTAAATTGGTTTTCAGTTTTTAATATTTTCAATGTTTGACACTGACGTTACTTTTTTGTATACAATGAAGAATAATATAAATATTAAAAACATACAAAAATATATATTTTTATACTGTTCAGTTTATTTGTCAAGTCGGGTTCGTTTTTCGTAATTCTGCCAAAACGTAAATTTTGAGAAAATTTCAGAGATCAAACCTTTCCTGACTTCGCCTCGATTATTCCAGGAGGGAAGAAAGTCCCGGAGTTTTCCCGGTTTTCCCTGTTCATATGCGTAACAACCCAAATCTACTAACACTCACCCTTCAAAGATTAGGCACGGACACAAATGACCCATGTTCACAGTTCCAGGGTTAAAATTCGGAAAATGTCAAATTAAATTAACCATTTTTTTAAATTATTGGAAATCTTCAATTGTGGAAGAGTGAGCATTTTACTAAAAATTTATGGGGGTCAAAATGACCCAGTGTGTCAACGTAGTCCTCTCTCTCTCTCTCTCTCTGTCTCTCCCCCCGGACTGTCAAGCCTGGACGCGCGGCTCTTCGCGAGTTTTCAGCGAATAAAATTTATCGTCCGGGGCGACGAGTTTTTGTTGTTGTTCTATATCCTCCTTTTTTTCATGTAATAGTTGCGAGGGGTCTCGGGAGAGAGCGCTCGGCAGCGTTGGTGCCAGCATCGCGAGTCGATGCAAGGAGACGAGATTGCCGAGACTGATGGCACAGTGGCGTGCTGCAACCATCGTACCAAGACCAGGAGGGAGAGGGCGAGCGCGAGAGAGGGAAAGAGAGACGTTAGGCTAGCGCGTTTCTAAGTCGAGCCTCTTTTCCTCTCGCTCGTGCCCCGAGCAAGCGAGAAATCACGAGCAATACAAGCGAGCGAGGGAGGGAGAGAGAGAGAGACAGAGAGAGAAAAAAAGAGAGGAGTCTCGACGGTGGTTCGCCACGCGGTGCACGGTTCGGAACCGCGTGCTCTCGCCAACCAACGGGTCGTTGACCTGGAAAAACGCGAAGAATCGAGAACCGATGGGGGTCCAACATACAAACAGCGAGATCGGACAGCGGGCCACAAGTGGCGACATTTTCCCGCGTACGTGTGTATGTGTGTGTGTGTGTGTGTGTGTGTGTGTGTGTGTGTGTGTGTGTGTGTGTGTGTGTGTGTGTGTGTGTGTGTGTGTGGGTGTGGGTGTATGTGGACAAACATTAATTAATTGGAACAAATGACATGGCATTGAAGTTTGAATACTTGGAACGCAACGAAATTTTTTTATTTTTTCCCGCATATTTTTCGTTTTTGAAGTTTGCAACGTTGGAAAGCAATAAAAGTTTTTTTTACAAGCTTTCATTCAACTTGACTTTCAGTGAGACGCAAAACGGAAAAATGATATTTCACCCACTTCCCGACTACTCAGAGCTCTGACATTTTTTCGAACATGCTTCTAATAGGTGACAATGCATGATTCAAGTTAAGGGCTTAGGCCACAGTAACGGGTACAAAATCATGTGCGAATTTAATAATTTTTTTTCGTATGAAAAAGTGATTCACTCATAAAATTAACAACACATCTACTCAGTACGAATGTCAAGCTGATAGAAAATATATTTTTTTTGTTTTCGATGTACAAAATGGCTGACTACTAATATTTTCTTTCGTTATCTTTTTTTAGGCGCTCCGCCGCGTGACATTTAGCATCCACAATTTTTTACCTAGAACAAAAAACAAAAATTCTCGTCAATCTACATTGGTATACCTAGAGATGTACGTACGGAATTAAAAAAATATTGTTTTATTCAATAGTTGTAGGTATTTGAACTTAAGAAATGAATTTTCAGTGAAAAATTTCGTTATAAACGCTCATAAAATGAAAAGTTTTCGATTAATCAGAAATTCCGCACGTACTTCTCTGCGACACGCAATTAGGAACATAACTTTTGAATGTGCAGTAAATCGAGTGAAAATTGTTGAAGTTATTTGTCACGCCAATTGGAAAAAAGCTGTTTCGAGAAGTTTCGAGTAGTCGGCCATTTTGATGGAGCTGAAGTTTGCATCATTGGAACGCAACGAAAGTTCCTTCCAATGTCTCACTTTTGTTATTATCCAAAATCAAATTACGCCAATTTGTTCCAGATTGCTAAATAAGAAGCCCAAAAAATGTTTGCGTCATTTCAGTAGTTGAACTCTGCTAAAGAAAAATTATGAAAGTGAAAAAAAATTATTTTCGTTGTATTCCAACAATGCAAACTTCAGCGCCATGCCATTTTGTGCATCGAAAAAAATTCTAACAGCTTGATATTCATACTGAATAGATGTGTAATTAATTTTATAAGAGAATCACTTTTTCATACGAATAAAGATTGTTAAATTCGCACATGATTTTATACCCGTTACCGTGGCTTAACCCCTTAATATACAAGATGTCCGTCTTATCTCTGCCACCCAAAATAACTCGGTAATTATCGACGTCTCAAAAAAAATGTTCCAGACAGAAGTTGTACGATGTGAAGGGGGCCAACAAATGCGACCAATTTTATTTGTTTCGTCGGAGGCGTTGCGGCACAGTGAAGGTCACCTCCACTTTTTAACATGGCATGGCACATTTTTTTTCGACCATCTTGTGGAGCACCTCAGCCGCGTAAAAAACATTAGGGGCTCGAAGTCGTTCAAGGTGATTCAAGGTCATCTATTAAAATGAAATACAAATTTAAGTATCTCGGATCACTGCCAAATATTTGGTAGTGATCCGAGATATTTAGATTTGTAAATGGCTAACCGTAAATGGCTATGTACGGAGTTGAAATATGGGGTGTGGGCGAAATAGATATTTTTGAAAGGATCCAAAGTAGATTTTGCAAGATGGCGTTAGGTGTGAAACGGACCACGCCAATGTATGTATGGAGAGGAGAGCTGGGTGTGCCGACGATGAAGTATCTGATAAGAGAAAGGGCTTTACGATATATTGTGGAAGTATCAGGAATGCCAGAAAAAAGATGGCCAAACATTTGTCCGATGGAGGAAGTAAGGGCCATTGTGAATCATGTGCCGTCGAAGTGGGGGAAGTGCTTAAAGCATGTATCAACGGAAATGGGGACGCAGGTTATAATCGGGATAATTTGGGAACGGAGAGAGGTGAGAGAAATTGAAGCAAGAATAAAGGTGGAATTAGAAAATTTAAAAAAGCGAGACTTTGAAGAAAGAGGGGGAGAAAATAAAGGGTTCGACGTACAATTATAGGTATAAATTTATTGTGGAGGATGATATTATGCCCTGGAAATATTGGTCTGAGGTCAATGTGAAGGGCAAAGACAAAGAAATGTGGGCTAGAATAAGATGTGGAAATGTTGGAAGAGCGGCAAAGAAAGGAGAGAGTGACTGGATGTGCAGAATTTGTGATGAGCAGGATGAGACCCTGGAGCATTTATTGTTGTGTAAAAAAAGCAGAGAGATGGTGACGGAAAATGCGAGAAAAGGCGTGGAGGAATGGCTGGAAGGAATTGATGAAGTGGCGATTATTGGGGAAGTAATAAATATGTCGGGAGGAAAAATACAGAAAGGGATTTGTGCATATTTCAAGGAGATTGAGGAAGTGTGGAGTAAAAGGAGTTTGGAATGAGAGACTGAGAGATGGGAAGAATAAATGGGTTTTTAAGGGGGGATTGTCTTTTTTTTCGCAAAATTTACCGCTTTTTGGGATTTTTTTTGTGAAGAAAGTATACAACGGAAAACTTGTGAAACTTGGCATATAGTTTTATTGATCTGTTTACTACATACAAAAAATTTTTTAAACCATTTCATCAAAAAATCCGCCTCCTACCCCCCTCGACGCGCGATGGTCCTTTTTTGATGGTGTGCACGATTTCTCAAAAACTATTCAACCGATTGCCTTCAAATTTGGACAGAATGCTCAGCTGACATCCTTTTATCGTTTGATGAAGCAAAAAAGCAATACGTTTAATAGTTTTTTTTATTTATAACAAAAAATCGATCAATTTTTTTCGAAAAATCGATACTTCAAGTTCAAAACGTCACCAAATCGTCAATTTTTTTCCCCTTCATCGAACGATAGCTATATGTGTCTAAAGTAAAATGCTTTTTGGGTTTTTGTTGCAGGATGAACGTGAAGGCTGTAATCGTGCACACCATCAAAAAAGGACCATCGCGCGTCGAGGGGGGTGGGAGGCGGATTTTTTTATGAAATTGTTTAAAAATTTTTTTTGTACGTAGTAAACAGATCAATAAAACTATATGCCAAGTTTCACAAGTTTTCCGTTGTATACTTTCTTCACAAAAAAATTCCCAAAAAGCGGTAAATTTTGCGAAAAAAAAGACAATCCCCCCTTAAGCGAGTGGTGAGGTGATGTAAGGTATACAGATTTATGGATAAGGATGAAACGGCAGAGATTATGAGATTTGTTAATATATATTTTCTGACATTGTAGAAGTTTGGCAAAAAACTTTTTTAAAGTTAAAAGTTAAACGTTTAAAAGAAAAACGGTTTTAAGGGGTGAAACCAGCCCTCGAAAAAGGCATCTCTAGGGGTAATATAGCAGTTTCACACACAAGGAGTCCACCGATTTTAATGAAACAAAAACGAAAATTCTTCTAATCCGAAGTAATGGAAAATCCACTATAGTGACATTGCAAAAAAAATTAAGGGTGAACCACCCCTATATTAAGAGGTGGTTTCAACCCTTAGAACCGTTTTTCCGCCGATAAAAAAAATACGTATCGCTTACTTTTCGGTGCTTTATAACATATCCAAATTTCAACAAAATCGAAGGTTGTCACCTGAGGGATGTTCCTCGTTAGTGAACGTCCCACGGTTTTCGAGATAATGGGCTTTATGTTAATTTTTGACAAAAATCATCTGCTTTTGGTTTCTCGCATGTCATTTCTACAAATGATAAGAATCGACAATAACTAAGCGACTTTCCGAAATAATTGACACGACCTCCGTAGTACATTTTTTGACATCGCAGGCTATCAAAGTCAGATGCTCGAATTGGTTTGTATGAAAATTCTGCATAAGATCTTTTTTTCATAAGTTTTCCTTAACGTTTAAGGTTGAGAAGACTTTTCTAGATATAACTGATGACCAAGAGTGTGTTTTAAAATACCGGGTAAAAAAATTTATCATTTGTAGAAATGGCATGCGAAAAACCAAAAGCAGATGATTTTTATCTCGAAAACCGTGGGACTTTTACTAAATTAAAATTTCAGCATATAGTAGGATATTATCTGACCTATCGACCTTTCAAAATAATTATTTTTACAAATAAAAAATGTTAAAATGCAGTTAAAAGTTACCATAATATGTGTACAAATTTTTACGGTAATAGATTTAAAGGTCTTTTCACGAAAAATTCTTGAAAAATCGTTTTTTTTGCCTTCTGACTGTATATAACCCCTTAACTTCCAATGGGAAGCGTTACCCGACTGTTCACTAGACATGGCTTCCTCAGATTGTCACTTTTCGATCGATAGCACACGCACTTGATAAGCAGCGCTTCACCAATTTCAAAGAAACAAAAACATGGCTCACTCAATGGGTCGCGTCAAAACCTCAACTAATTTTTTTATTGATGGCATTCACAAGTTACCAAAAAGTTGAAAAAGAGTTATACCAAACGATGGCAATCACATTCGATAAAATATCTCCAACCATTTCTGCGAACGGAATTGGTACTCTTTAATGGAAAAAAATCGTAGTTTCATTCCGAAACACATGTTATATTGAGTACACGACAAAGTAGGGCGCGCAAGGAACAATGCAAACCAAATTGGAACTTGCATACGTCATTTTGCCCGATGGAGTATATTTTTCTACTTTGTATTAAGGGATTAGGCTACTGTGAAAACGACGACGCTCGTTCGTCGCTTGAGGCAACTCGAATTGGAGAGGAAGGTCCAACATATGGGGCAGGAAACCCAGATTCAAGGTAAACGTCAAATCATAAGATTACAACGATAGAAATTCTAGAAAAACTTTGAACGCGTTTTTCTCGAAATTCTTTTTTTCAAAACGGTTCACACGATTTCTCGGCATCTAACGAACGGATTGACTTGAAATTTATTATTCTTGTTCTTATACTTATTCAGTGTAATAGTAGTTTAGACTTCACAGAAGTTTTTTTTCTTAAAAATTTTGTTTCATTAGTTATTAGCAATTACGACGACACTTTTTCTACAAAAAATCGAGAATAAAATCAAAATTCGTTTTTTGATGATTGAAACACGAAAACAAAAAAAGAGCTCGGATAGCTCTTAGCCAATATTATGTATTTAAAGAAAAAATACTCGTTTTTTTGTTTTACATCAACCGGGTGACCAAAATCCAAAGGTCCTTCACGAGATTGTTTATAACTTCTTCAATTATTAATATTTTTTTATATTAATATTATAATTATTAATATTTTTAATATATTAATATATTTTTAATATTTTTTAATATTTAATATATTAATAATATAATTATTAATATTGTTTTATATTAATGTTATAATTATTAATTTTTTTTTAATATGATAGACAACTTTGTTAAAGTACATGCGAATGAATGTACAATCGATTTTCCAATCATCTTGCTTATTCCTTCAAAATGAATTGTTTTTTAATGACCCCGATTTTCGGGTCGTCACAGTAGCCTAACCCCTAAAATACTTACATATTATATATCTTATATTAGTATTTTTGTATTTTAATATTCTAATATTTTATATTAACATTTGCACTTTCCATATTATATTAACGTAGAATAACGTATGCATGTATAAAAGATATTTTGAGGCGCGTGTTGTTTTTGAAGATTGAATTTTTTTAAATGGCCGAATACGTCAGAGTCTGAGGAGAACAGTGAGATCGTGGAGTTGATCGTCGGCTGGGAACCCCTTCCAGGAGGGAAATCACGCCTAATTTGGAGGCAACGAGCGCGTGGCTCATATGGGCGATTTATATGGGCGGCGTCAGTGGTTCTCAAATTCCACGTGTATGCCGTGCTCTCGAGTAAAATCGATTCGCCGCAATTTTCACCCGCGAGACGAAAAAATTACCTGACGCGACGCCAGTCGAATGAGCATGTGTTTTTATTTTTAAGATTAACATCGAGATGGACGAGAATCGTTTTGGGATGTTGAATTATTTCTCGCTGTTCTTTTTAATGAGAATTCATGATTTATTTTTTTTAACACATTCCTAATGCTTTCAAACGTTTCGAAGCTGTTGTGCGATCAACTCCCAACGATTCTGCAAGTTCTGCTAGAGTCTGACATGAGTCTTCATGATGTAACGTCCCCAGTTCGACACATCAATATCATTATTTGTGAAGCATCTAAACCAATATTTGCATGTTGTTTCCGACAGAGCATGGTCGCCGTAAGTCTCAACAAGAAGTCGGTGTACTTCAGCAGCAGATTTTTTGAAATAAAGTAGTGCCGTAAAATTCCCCGCATATACTCGTTTTTTGACATGTTTAACTCTATGAACAAAAAATTTGTTTACGCTGAAAAAGGCTATTTTCATGAATTTTTTGATAGGTTTATATTATAGACATTGATATTAAAGTTATTACACTTAATAAATACATTTTTTTTAATTTAATTTATTCAAGTCACTATTTATAAACGAAAATGGTAGTTAAAAAAATGTTCTAAAAAAATTGTAGGTCTGCGCTGTTGACCGAAACAAAAAAAATCAAACGGTTTTAGATTCAGTATGTTAATGGCTATAGCGCATATCACACGATTTTTTATATATGCAAAAATAAAAAAATTGCGGCCATTTTTCGAAAAAAAAAAAAAAAAAAAAAAAAAAAAAAAAAAAAAAAAAAAAAACAAACGTTTTTTCACCGTTTTTGGCAAAAAAGAAATAGTAAGTATCAAAATGTAAAAAAATCCTTGATATGCGCTATAGCTATATTTGTGAAAAATACGTGGTTAAAATTCCATAAGGATCGGTTCAGTAGTGCCGAAGATTTCATCAACAAGTCGTCGAAAAACGTTGTTTCGAGAAAAACGCGTTTAAGGGGTGAACTTGCGATTTTGAAAAAATCGATTTTTTTTTAATTGCATTTTTTTGAAGTGTAAGTATCCGGGCCCATACGGAAGTATGGGCCCGGAATAGACGACTCTATGTAAATTTACAAAAAAAAAAATTTCTTCGTGTAAACTGAAATTGAAACTCGCGTTTTTCTCAAAATGGCATTTCTGAAGTCGGTGACCAAGATTACTCGAACACTAATGAACCGATCTTCTTGAAATTTTGCAGGCTTATTTAATACATTAAAATGTAGTCTTTAATCGTTCGATTTTTTTTTCGAAAAAAAAACGGCCGTTTTTTTTCGTTAAAATCGAACCATTAACTTGGACTGTCCGCCATTTTGTGAAAAATGAATATTTTTTAAAATCCTTCGATTAAAGACTAGTTTATACTTATATTTGGCTAAATCCATCCGCATTTTTTTTTTCAGATGATCCACTTCGCCGCAATGTTGGTCACCGCAAACCGTGTATATAAAAACATTATTTCATTGACGGCCATTTGCCACTAAACAATGTAATATTTTTCAATAAAAAAATTACTGAACGTTCTTCAAGATGTGTTCTTTAAGATGGTATATTGATCGATTAAAAAAGTTTTGTAGTTTTCTTTAAAAAAATTCATGAAAAAGGCCTTTAAAGTTTGTTTCGGTTGCATTAATACGTAAAAATGATTTTTTAAATGTATTTCAAAAGTGTATTTATTAAGTGTAACAACTTTTATATCAATGTCTATAATATAAACCTATCAAAAAAATCACGAAAATAGCCTTTTTTAGCATCTAAAGTGAGAAGACTCTTTAAACTACACGCATGCAGTCCTGGTAACGCCATCTGTTGGGAAACGGCGAGAACTTATTCAACGTCCTAACTTATTCAACGTCCTAATGCCTTCAACGTGTATTATGTGTTGAAGGCATTCGTCACGTGGGCGGATAAATTCAAAGCGAAGTTCCTTTTGAAGGTCCGAGGCGAAATTGAGAATCACTGGTCAAGGGCGGCACCGAAAATCGGTACGCAGTCGTTGATGGATTTTCATCGGCTCTCGCTTATCGGCCAGTTGGATTCAAACCTTCATTAGACGCGTGGGGTCTCCGAGGACCCCACACTTTCGTCGACACCGCTACAATAATTCCTCGCAGAATCGGCTACCCTTTTTTCCGACTTTGAAACCATTTTAAGGGTCTATCCCATGGGAAATTCTCCGCAGATTACGAATGTCAGCGAGTTTTTGTCGAAAGCTCAAAATTACGCCTGCTAAACGTGAAAAACGTATTTTTCCACATTTTTGACGTTTTTTTAAAATTGAGGATTTGGGGAAAGTGAGTGGTGAATTTGTATTTGGGGGGTAAAAATACATCGATAGGGACTGACAAAAAAATTAAAAATCCAAATTTGTTGCGCATCTAGGCCAAGAATAAGTGTCTTCACTCATTCGCAGCTCATTTCTTCTTCCCTTTGATTCGTACATCCGCTTTACGTGCATTCCCTTCGAAATAATAAAATCGAAAAACAGCCGCTTCGAAACATCGATTTTAGCAATCTTTCCATACCCTGAACATGAATTTGGAGTTTTTAGACATATTTTCCATCAGCATACACATTTTAAATAATCATTTTCAGTCTAAGCTCCCAAATTCATTTAGACGTTGAGAATTTTGCATAATCGGAATGGGGTCACCGGTGGACCCCATGCGTTTGCTGGCGTTACGAAGCCTGACAATGGAAGATTAGTAGAGACGAAATTGAGAATGGGATCTACGATCCTAGTGTACAAAAAAAGCAAGAATAATCCACGATGCTGAAGTTTGCATCGTTGGACTGCAACGAATTTAACTTCTTTTGGCAGATTTTGCCTATAAAAGTCCTTCAACCTTTTATAAGAAATTAATTTAGCGATCTACATTATAAATCTTTAAAAAAGATCGTCTATAATAATAAAAATATGGAAAATAACATGTAAAACGGAACTTTCGATGCGTTCCAACGATGCAAACTTCAACATCATGAATAATCCGTGATTTTGAGTCTGGAAATAAGGTAAGAATTTTTTTTCGAACGATTAAAGGAGGATATTCATTTAGGCGAGGAAATTTTTTTTCTAAATTTCACGATTTTTTTTTCTCTATAAGAAAATACTTCCTTGCGACTTTTGGGACATAAGGTATATTTTATTACTACTTTTGGCTGTTACATGGTATTTTTATTTTCGATTGATCTTAAAAAATGGCGGCGATGTGGCACGGTCTTCTAAACTGCATTTTCAAAACTGGCGTGACGTATAGCTAAAAAACTAATCGACCGATTCTGATTAAATTTGGTATAAATCTTTCTAACCTTATTTCCTTAAACATAAACCTAACCGTTTTCGAAAATAAAAAACTTTTTTTTTAAATTGCGAAATTTAGTCCTTTTTTTCAGAAAATTCAATCTTTTGGTTCTAAGCTGGCATTTAATCGATTTTCAACATTTCCCACTTTTTCTTGGTTCATATTCTGCGTGTGAGTTTTAATGAAAGGAAAATCTGCGTTTGTTTTTTTCTTTTCAAATTTCAAAAATGGTGGAGAAATCATTGCTCTTCACAAAAAATCGGGGTTGAGTTGAAATTCCGAACTTTGAATGCTCCGACGGTTTAAAATTCCGAATTTTGATGTTCCGAAATTCAAGATGGGGCTGGGTTGAAATTCCGAACTTTGAATGGCCAGAACGCTCAAAACGCCGAAAGAATTTTACACGAAAGACCAAAACTCCGAAAATCTTAACACCGTCAAAATAATTCGGCTAAAAAAGGTTTAAAAGTTTCAAAATTTTCAATAAATCGACGAATTATTGCACGAGTTTTTTTTTATTAAGAAGTGATTTTGCGTCAATTTTGAAATTTGTTTAGCCAATGTTATACGTTCTACATTATTTAGAGTCAACTGTGTAGACTTTCGCTGGCATGATCTTGACATGAGGGCCGGGTTGAAATTCCGAACTTTGAATGCGCCGACGGTTTAAAATTCCTAATTTTAATGTTCCGAAATTACAAGGTTCGTCAAGATTATGCCAGCGAAAGTCTACACAGTTGACTGTAAATGATGTAGAACGTATAACATTGTCTAGACAAATTTCAAAATTGACGTAAAATTACTTCTTAATTTAAAAAAATTCTTGAAATAATTCGCCGATTTATTGAAAATGTTGAAACTTTTAAAACTTCCATAGCAAAATTATTTTGACGGTGTTCAGATTTTCGGAGTTTTGGTCTTTCGGGGTAGTATATTTTCGGATTTTTCGGAGTTCTGATCATTCAAAGTTCGGAATTTCAACCCGGCCCCAAAAAGTCATGAAAATCAGCAATGTTTCCCCGCCTAAAGGTAACCCCCGCATTAAAATTTCATTCCCTTCATGAAGAAAAAGGGAGAAACGTCACATTACGAAGACGTTGGAATTTATACGATACACTGAATGCACAACTTCAATACGTTTTTCTTATCTCATTTTGTGTTATCCACCGCTAAATCCGCGAGTCCCGGTGGAAGTTTGGAACCGGCTGACTCAACGAGTGCAATTTCTCGTGTACGTAAGGTGCATGTGCTGTTGTATACAGAGGAAGCAAGGAATGGGGGGGGGGGGGGCATTATTACATCGTGAGCGCGAGAGCGTTCAACTCTTGCGAAACTCACGATTCAGCAATTAGCTATTTGCTGATTTTGCGCGGGCTTGTACGATCGTCACCGGTGTCGGCAATGGACCCCAGAGACAGAAATGGAGAAGGAGAGAAAGAGAAAAATAGTCGCTGCTCTGGACGAACGCGAGGGCTATTTACGTAATACACACTTTGATCAGGAATAAATTACATCCAGCAAACCGAACAAACTTAAGGTGTTGAAGTGTGCATCGTTGGAATGCAACGAAAATTCTTTCCATTTTCCTATTTCAATTATTAATCTTATTAATTATTAATCAGACTAATAAATCTGCCAAAGAGCATTCGGAAAATTGAGAAAAAATCACTTTCGTTGCGTTTCAATAGTGCAAATTTCAACGTCATACAAAGTTGCGATTTTATTGAAAATGAAAAAGAAGAAATTATATGCGTGTGATATGTATATATTGCCGAAATTTCTAACATTTGTAATGCAGTTCCTATTCAAGGCTTGAATAGGAATGAAAATTCATGAGGGATAATAATAAAATATAATAGGAATTATAAGCTCGATAATTCCGAAATAGGATTTTTTTGCTCCATAGTTTTATGGCGGGACACTATGACAGGTACAAAAATCGATTTTTTGCATTTTCTTAAGGGAGACTTTGTCCTTGAAATTTTCAAAAAATCAATTTGACCTCAACATGAGCAGCTAGAAGAAGAGGAGGGATGCCTCTATGGACCAGGCATTGCCGATTAGCGGTAATTATAAACACATTTGTGTAAACACATTACAAAACTTTAAACGCGTTTTTCTCGAAAACACGTTTTTAAAAATGGCTGACATTCTCCTGACCGCTGTAATTAACATATCGACCTGAAATTTGGAGAGCATACTCAGAAAATATGTCTTCGCGGAATGACGGATCGTTTTTTCGATAGATACATTTTTGCATTTATTATTTCTCTTTTTATGCGAAAAAAAACGCGAAAAATAGATTTTTTTTTAAATTGCCGCCATTTTCCGAAATTTGTACTAAACGAAAAACCCATCCGTCATTCCATGACCAAAGGGTCACAGATTGATAATATGCTTTGAATATGTGTTTCAGATCAACAAAGAGGGGGCAGTGATGTCAGCCGTTTACCTCCCGCGATTTGAGGACCTGGTTTCGCGGAGCTGCAACGGCCGCCATTTTGGTTTTTCTTTTACAAAAAAAAAAAATTTTTAACGTTCTGTATATCATGAATAAAAACAAGAAAAAAACCGCACTCAAAAAGCTTTACTCGTTTCCTTTAAGGGGTAAGGCCACTGTAAATTTTGCCAGACGAAAATTTGGCCATCGAAGGACAAATGTATGGTGCTGGGATTGCAGACTAACGGTAAATTTTTTTTTACCTTCTTTTTTTTATTTTTTCCAATAAAAAACTATTCGCAAAACTTTAAACGCGTTTTTCTCGAAATACGGTTTTTCAAAATGGCACGCAGCATCACTCGAACAATTTTCATTTTTTTTACTTGAAATTTTGACCAGATGTGAACATTAACATTATCTTGAGAATGTCGATCGGGATTTTCAATAACTTTATTTATTGATTTTTTATTAACAAAAAACTAGCCGTTTTTTTCGTCAAAAATCAATTTTTTTTTTCAAACGCACGCCAAATCCACAAAAATTGATACTTTTTAAAATCCGATCGACATTCTCTAGCTATAACCCTCTAGATTGATGGTTTTTTTTTTTGTTCTAGATTCAAAAGTGCACCAGTGGTGCTGCGTGCCGCGGAGCCCTGCAAGCAAAACATGCCTCGGGAAGATAGCTGTGGAACCGCCATTTTGTTTTTTTTTTGCTGTAAAAAAATTTGATAATAAAGTTTAATGTATGCCCGATAACACCCTTAAAAGTTTTTTTTTCAATTACCTTCAATTTTGGAAGCAAAAAATTCGTGAAAAAAACCTTTTTTTTTGACCGTTACAGTGGCCTTAGGCCTTAAAAAAAATAAAATGTAAACACCTGAAATATGGCACTCCAAGGACAAAGTCTCCGTTAAAGTATACGTAATCGAGAATATGTGAAAAAGACGTCACCTTAAAATATAGAAAATTGACCAAGTTACAGATGATTTAGTGAGAGCAGGCAACGTCACGATTTACCTAAACTAAAACTTGCAATCGCGTTTTTTCTCGAAACGATTTTTCTCAACCCGGTCGGAATCAACTCTAGCTATAATTCTCCAATTTTTAATTAAAAAGAACTGAAATTTGAAAAATGCTAAATGGCTTTAATTGAAAAAATTAAATCTTTTATGTCAATTGAATAAAACTTGAGTTGAATAAGACTGCAATAAAAAAATTTAAACCTTAAGGTAGTCCTATCGCCAAGCATCAATCCACAGGATTTTCGTAATTTTTTTTGAGCTTGTCTAAATATATTAATAATCGTTTCTGGAAAATTTCAGGGTCGTTTATCGACCTAATTACAGAGAAAAGAAACTCATTAAACAGTTTCCACATGGAAAATTAAGTTATTACAATTTTTTTTGCATATGTTGAAAATATAAATTTTACAAGTCTCAAGTTTGATCAATGGTATGGCTAGTGCGAAGCGATAGGACTACCTTAACCTTAAAATTGAAAAATTGCAAACGGCTACAAACCGTTTTTTTTATTCAATATTCGTTATGCCCATGAATATAAGTAAAAAATTCCCCAAAACTACACGTTTTGTTTTAATATCCGCCATTTAGTAAATTGTTTTTCTTTCGAAAAACGGCTATGACGAGAACTACATTTATGTAGATATTAAGACCTTTTTATTTTTCAGACTCACCATTGTCAAGTGACCGATCCGGTCATTGGACCACATTTTTTACACAGAGGCTCTATTCTACCTCAATAACATTGTTGATTTCTATTTTTTTTAATAACAATTTACACGAATTAAGTTCAATGTATGTTTAATAATATACTTACAATTATGTAAGTATGTTATTATTACAATGTATGTTTAATAACATACAAATGAATAATCTAATAGACAAAAAAGATCGTAAAAACGACATTTTTTCGGCTCGTTCCAGTAGTATCCTCCCTTGACGAGTCTCCATCGATTTATTGTCACCCTTCAATTACAAATACGCCATTTATTTCCCACAAAACGTTTAATTTTCATGAAAATAATCGTCAAAAATGTATGAAAACACGCTTCATCGCATTTATCCGTCGTAATCCCGATATTTCGACAAAAACTCCATGATATTCGTAATCGACGGAAAAACTTCCCCCAGCTACGGCCTTAAATTATCGCACATCCACTAAAAGCACTGTCATAACACAAAAATGCTGTTTTGAGATAATAACTATGCCATAAAATATTTTTTTTACTCTAAGAAGTTCAATAAATTTCACTATAAATAAAATAATTACAGGCTAATGTAGATAAAAATTGACGTTCCAGTCGCCTGTCGACTGTCACACACGAAATAAAGAAGCGTTTTTCTCAAACCAGCATTTTCTGTGGTATGCCAGTTTTTTTTTTAGTAGATAAGCGATACAAAGGCGAAGTGAGTTCAACTCTTGGACACTTCCATTGCTTTTTCCGGACTATTTTTTGAACATTGTTCAGACCTTTGGTTTTCAAAGTGGGGGGCGTCACGATATACAGAGGGGGGCGCATTAATATCGATAAAGATGTGACCGGGGGGGGGATCGTCTCCTTTTTCGCTGAATGGGGGCGTTATAAAAAAAAGTTTGTCAACCCCTGGTTCAGACTACACTCAGAAAAAAGATTTATTAAGGACAAAGAAGTTTGTCTCCCGGCGAATAAGTTTTCTTATTCGTATGTCGGCCTACTACGATTTTATTAACAGCTAAGACAATTTTCTACTCGAGTTTATGTTTAAGATTTACTAAGAATTTTTCTTGACATCTAATAGGATATATAAGGTAGAAGAAATAGGTGTTTCATATCCGACAAATAGAGTTTTTCTTAACATCTAATAGGATTCTTCACAATCCCCCAGCTGGTTTTTTTCGAGAAATTGTGTCATTTCATCCGTCGTTATTTTCTCACTTGAACATTTTTTCTCACTTTATATTCTTACTTACACTTCAATCATTCCTCACTTTCGAGTTTCTCACTTCCGAAACGCAACACTGACACTTGTGCCAAAGGCATTGGCACAGGAAGAAGCTACATGGTAAGCGTACGCGTGAGCTACATCTAACGAGCGGCCTGCTGTCGGGCCCGTCGCGTTGAAGGGCAAAGTGCGCACGCGCGCATTAGTATCATAGTCGCGAAATAAGAGGTTTTCGTGATTGGAAAGTAGTATTTATTTGATTTGAGGAAATATTTATTCAAATTTTCTATTTTAAATATGACTTTTAATTGATGTGAAAAATCGGCACGTGAAAAAAAAAACATATTTAGTGACGCCGAATAAATGCTGTAGTTACAATCACATAAAAACTGTCTCCATACGAACACTTATCAATTTCTAATAAATTATGTTCTAATGTGCCAATTTATTAGAACATGATAAATCTTTTTTCTGAGTTTCACGCGTACAAAATTTGAAAAACTAATGAATTTCCGAGACTGACCCTTGCGAAAGAAGATCACAAAGTGCAGGAAAGATTTTCGTCGATTGAGAGAAAGAAAAAAAAGAAGAATAGACGGAAAAGGAGCCGAGAAGTTTAAAGAAAAGGTCATGGGGCGGGGGCGAGAAGGAAGGCTCGCATTAGGAAATAAACGACCTCTTTGCCGAGTTATAGGCACAAAGAGAAGAGCGAGAGGCTAGAGAGTAACAGCCCTATGCATACTCGTCTCAATTATTCAAGACTACGGCTGCTGCAGGTGCTCTCTCTCTCTCTCTCTCTCCTTCTGTCCCTCGCTCTCCTCTTCTATGATTACTGCACTTTTTCTCTCTCGCCCTCTCTCTCCCCCGCTAGTTCTCCTTTCCTAGCGTCGTGCACTGCGAGAACAGCAGCACATCGAAGACGAGAACTTGTAACGACGCGAAGATAAAGCTTCGCCGCGAACACCTGCCGTACCAAGAGTTCTGCCTCGTTCGCTCGTTAACGCACGTTTGCCAATTTGAAACCCCACGTGCGTGCGCACACGCATAAACACACGATGTGGTGTTCCTACTGCCACGCGTTTGTTTTGTTTGGCCTTTTTTCCCTTCCCTTCCTTGCCTCTCTTTTTTTTTCTTGTTAGTCTTTCTTTACTTCTCGTGTTTTCTAAAAGTCTCACGTACTTCGCCAATCCGTACGGGCAAACTGATTCCCGTACATGAAGAACAAAAGAGAAAAAAAAACGCAGAAGAGGAACAACCTCTGATAGGAGATCCGAGCGTGCTTTAACAGAAGTCACCTATTTTTTTCTTTTCTCACGTTTGTTTCGTTTCCTTCTTCTTTTCCATCGGCTTTGTACTCAATTCTAGAAAATGATTTGTCTTTTTTGCACTAACGCTGGACTTGGGGCGACGCATTCTCGTTTCTAACAAAACCACAACGTACTGCCGGAAAGTAAATTTGAGATAAAATACGTAATAGCTACTTGGATGGCGAGCTTTTCTATGTGTTATCGGAGAAGCAGTGATATTGGTTACAGCAATAGTAAGCGTTATTACTACTAATTCTTTGTTGCATAGTGATAATTGTAATTATTATCGTAGTACAGTTGATCTATAATAATGAACTCATTGTTCTTATTAGTAATTTAGCGAACGTTAAATTATTCGAAATTTTATCCTTCGACTGATGACGAAATCGAATATCTATTACACGAAAGGATTATTTATTCGAGAGCTCATTTGTTTGAGAACGTATACCAGGCGTACCGGAAAGTTTTTACCGGATTTTTAAATGAAAAGACACATAATTTAAAAAAAAATTAAAAATGGTATTTATTCAAAGTATTGGCCATTCGATTCTACACACTTTGTCCATCTTTCTGGCAAATAATGAATGCCATCCCAAAAGAACTGCTTGTCCTTTGAGCGGAACCATTCAACGACCCATTTTTCGACTTCTTCGAAACTTGCAAAGTGCTGCTCAGCCAGTGCGTGCCCCATTGATGCGAAAAGGTGATAATCGGACGGAGACAAGCCCGGAGAGTACGGCGGGTGTGATAATACGTCCCATCCAAGCGATTTTAATACGTCTTTCACCGGTTTTGCTGTGTGTGATGGTGCATTATCATGCAACAAAATCACTTTACCGTGTCTTCGGGCTCATTCTGGACGTTTTTTAATCAATGCATAATTCAAATTGATTATTTGTTGTTTGTAGCGATCAGTATTTACTGTTTCACCAGGTTTTAGAAGTTCGTAATACACCACACCACCCTGGTCCCACCAAACATAGAGCATTGTCTTCTTTCCGAAGCGATCCGGCCTTGGAGTTGATGGGCCAGGTTGGCCAGGCGATAACCACGATTTTTTACGTTTTGAATTTTCGAAAAAAATCCATTTTTCATCACCCGTCACAATCCGATGCAAAAATGACTTTCTTTCGTACCGTTGAAGCAGCATTTCACAAATGGTTTTTCGATTTTCCATTTGCCTATCATTCAGTTCATGTGGCACCCATCTTCGTAGTTTTAAAATCTTTCCCATTGCTCGTAAGCGGTCGCTAATCGTTTCTTGTGCCACATTTAACCGTTCTGCCAATTGTTTTTGAGTTTGGGTTGGGTCTTCGTCCAATAACTCCTGCAATTCCGCGTCCACAAATTTTTTTGGTCTACCCGAACGTCTATTGTCTGTTAAATCAAAATCCCCACTTTTAAATTTTCGAAACCACGTCTCACACGTTTTTACGCTTGGAGAATGCTATCCGTAAGTTTCTACCAGCAAACGATGAGTTTCAATGGCCTTTTTCTTTTGATGAAATAAGAAAAGCAATGCATGCCGCAAATGCTCTTTGTCAGGTACGAAATTCGACATATTCACAGAGCTACAACACTATGACACTATTATTTAGTCAGAATGAAAATGAGTAGTTTTTGAAGGTTAATGACAGTAGAATAAAATGACATATATGCCAAATTATTTTATTCCATACTGACGGCTAGCGGCATCTGTCAGAAAAACCGGTAAAAACTTTCCGGTACACCTGGTACTTAGATGGTCTGCAGTTTGAGTCATACAAATACAGATTCGAACAATCTACAATATTCATATCTCCGAAATAGAAAAAAAGTGAGTATCTAATATTCGTAATAGCGTCTATAGCAAAAAGCCATATATCGAGACTACAGACTTCGAATGTGGAGATCTTAGAAACGCAAATGATCGATGGTCCGAAATGGCGAATACCTAAATGGCGAGCATGGGATGGCCGCCTGACCCGACTGACCACTAACGCCATCTGCCATCTTCATTCTGAATCGCAGGTAGTATTGCTCGATCCAAAGTTTTCGCGATCCGGACCGTTCGCCATTTTGGCCCATCGCTATTTTAACTGATCGACTTTTTGGTCCTTCGCTTTAATGAATTCGAAATTGTAAACTGTCGTAATATTTACAATTCGACGATTTGACGTCTCGAATCGTTTGGTGTATATATACAGACGAATCGATATTATATCTCTCATTGTTTTGTTAAATCTGATATTTGTTTTCGCTATAAATCAACTTCGAGGTTTTTGTATTCGCAATTTCGATTAAGGCGGTCCTCTAGTTTCTCGGGTCGAAAAAATCGATGTTTTTTTTTCTTCATAAATCACATCTACAACATGTGTAGAAAATGTGTGCCAAAGGATTTTTCGATATTCGAAGTGGTTCACAAGTTACGGCCCTGGAACGGAGCAGGTATACGGAGCAGGTATACTTTCAAACGCGTTTTTCTCGAAACACCATTTTTCGAAACGGTGACCACGATATTTCAGAAACTACTGCACCGATCTTGTTCAAATTTATACAGCATCTTTAATATGTTATAAGCCAGCGATTGAACTAGGATTATCATGATTGCTTCGATAGTTTTTTTTGTACGAGCGAAAAACTTAAGAAAAAATGAGTAAAAAATAGAATGTAATTTTCAAAAGTGTATAAAAAAGTCAATTTTTGTAATCTAGAATTCACTCTAGTTCAATCGCTAGTCTTAAATATGAAGATTAAAATGCGGTTTGGTTTTTTTTTATTTCAGATAAGCATAACAGCCGCAATCTTGGTCACCGTCAAGCACCTCTTTTACTTGATGTCTTCCTGTCGGCCACTATAACTTTTATTCCATTATATATTTTGACTACAAAAAATTTGTAAAGCTTATTTAAATGTTAATAAAGATTATGCAAAAACAATGAGATTGATTATGTCGATGCTTTGCCCGTAAAAAATTATTGATAAAGCCGTAAAAAAACAGCCGAGAAACTAGAGGACCGCGTTAACTATTTTACAGACTATCATAAGATTGATCTATCTATATTGGAACGTTCGTCATTACTGAATTCGAAATTTCGGTCCTTCTGAATATTGATCGTTCGAATTTCCGATCCCCACCCGGTTGTAACGGGGTACGGTTGAAACGCTGCGAATATTCGCGAAAGTACAAGTGGTACTGAGAGGTACAACGAGAAAAATGGACATCTTGCAAGCCTCGACACGCTTGGCGGTGCTGCGCGCCCAATCCCGTAAAGTGACGCTCGCAGAGGGGTCCATTAAGTTTTTTTGTTCAAAAGTAAGTATCTTTGATCAATTTCTTTTTTATATTACTTCGCTGAAATAAAAGTTTGCGTATTGGGTGATTTTCTGAATAATTATGGAACTTTCGAGCTTAGTAAACAAGCCACTGTGTATTTGTAGGTTACGTTTCTTGGTCACTGCGATATTTTTATTGCCGAAAGGGGGGGGGGTACGATTGTAACGATTTTCGTGGGTACGGTTGAAACATTATTAACGTTCTTATTCTTTACATTTTAGATGCCAAGATCAACCCTGGTCCCACTTAAAGTGTACGCACAATAGTCACCATTATATTTGCCATAATTGCGACTAATCTCATTAAGTTTTCTTGGGAATTCCAATTTGTTTTTACGTTAAGGTATCATCACAGTATAAAATTTAAAAAAAAACACGATTTTTTTTGCATTTTCCGACAGCATAGACGGTTACAAACATGGACCTGGCGTCGCCGATTGATCGTAAGTAGACAATTTATATGAAAATTCCGCACTCGAAACTTTAAACGCGTTTTTCGCGAAATGTCGTTTTTCAAAACGGTGCACACTCTCAAAGGAAGAGTTTTCAAGCTATCCGTCTCAAATTTTGACACAACATTCGTCACGCCATTATCTTGCTATCAAAGCTTTTTGTTTCTTCGAAATCTTTATTTTTTTTTACGAAAAACTGTCGAAAAAATCGGCTAAATTCGAGACTTTCTTTTCAAAGCACCGCCGTTTGTCAATTTTTATTTAAAAAATCACTATAAGATGGCGGCTTTTATACTGATTAACGTTTTTACGAATTTTGTTTCGTAAATCGTTATTAAATAAATCTTTAAAAATTGATTTTTTGTACTTCGATTAGCGTATTTTAACCATCAAAAAAAAAAATCGCGAAAATCAGGTATTTTGTTACAGTATGATGATCCCTTAAATTGTTTAAGAAGCGTTGACACGATAAACAATTATCTTCATCAATTGAAAGGTTTCTCTCGGCCGTTTGCTTGGGTACGTCCCCTTAAAGAAAGAAAAAAAATCGATTTTTTTATCGTTGTAGATGTATATTCCGCCTCAAACGCTATCAATGTATGTTGCGTAGAAAAAAATGCGTTTCTTTTTCACCAACCGTTTCCCAAAGAAAAAAAAAATCGGAATTTGGCCATTTTTCCAGGCCTGTATCCAGGGTAACGATAATTATCATTCGACTGAAGAACAATACTAATGATAAAATGTTGTCCCTTGTCTCGTATACGAGGGGCATCGTACTCACCGCGTGGCTCGTTCGAATTGTAATGATTCGAGTGAGGCGCAACGGGAAACGAGTGATCGGACGACGATGACGTGCTCGCGATTCTCTCTCTCTTTTTCTCCTGCTGTTCGACAAAACGCGCTGCTTCCAGCAGCGTCTCGAGGCTCATCTCGAACGCTTGTTCTTGCTTCTGCCTCGTGGATTAACGCGACGAATATTTTACGAGCCGTGACGAGAGTTCGACGAGATCTTGGGACGATAAGGACGATTGGATTCGTCCTCGTCGTCGTTCGAACGAATTTCTCAATTCTCGCTCATTTGTCCCACTTTTTCCCTTGGAGTTTCGTCGCTTTTCAGCCACCCTTGGGGAGAGGAAAGATCCTCGTCACCTTCCGCCACGGAAAGAAACAGCCTCCTTTGGCTTGTACTTTTCGGAGTCCTCGATCTGCAAATAAAATCGCAAAATCATATTTCGTATCATATATCGCAAGTCATATATCAATTTTTATCGGGCTTGATTATTCGTTCTTCGCGATCGTTTCGACTTCCAGCCAATAATCATTTATTTTATTGTATAATATTTAAGTATAACATTGTAGATTATTCGTTCTCTCACGTAATTATATCTCGAATCAAAGCCAACCAACTGAAAATTCGCTGCGAAAATAATTCGAATACTGCAAGATGGAAAAGAATGTGAAGGGTGTCTCAAAATGAGCTGACATTGTAATTTATTAGTAAAACGTGTTATTTATTTGAAAAGTACGAATATTTTTATTTTAAGGGGTTACCCCCACTTGCGATTTTGAAAAAATCGATTTTTTTTTATTGCATTTTTTTGAAGTATAGGTATCCGGGCCCATACTTCTGTATGGGCCCGGAATAGATGACTCTATGTAAGTTTACAAAAAAAAATATTTTCTTCGTGCAAACTGAAATTGAAACTTTAAACGCGTTTTTCTCAAAATGGCATTTCTGAAGTCGGTGACCAAGATTACTCGAACACTAATGAACCGATCTTCTTGAAATTTTGCAGGCTTATTTAATACATAAAAATGTAGTCTTTAATCGTTCGATTTTTTTTTCGACAAAAATGGCCGTTTTATAGCCAAAAAACGGACGTTTTTTTTTCGTTAAAATCGAACCATTAACTTTGACTGTCCGCCATTTTGTGAAAAATGAATATTTTTTAAAATCCTTCGATTAAAGACTAGTTTATACTTATATTTGACTAAATCCATCCGCATTTTTTTTCAGATGATCCACTTCGCCGCAATGTTGGTCACCGCAAACCGTGTATATAAAAACATTATTTCATTGACGGCCATTTGCCACTAAACAATGTAATATTTTTCAATAAAAAAATTACTGAAAGTTCTTCAAGATGTGTTCTTTAAGATGGTATATTGATCGATTAAAAAAGTTTTGTAGTTTTCTTTAAAAAAATTCATGAAAAAGGCCTTTTTTGCGCTACAAGTGGGGGTAACGCCTTGAGGGGCCAGTCCACTTTGAAAATTTCAAAAAATCGAAAGCAAGCGGGACTTGAAGAAATCCAGGATGATGAGCAATCGGAAGGGATTTTGTACGGTGCAGGAATTGCCGATTGAGTTTAGGCAAGAGTTTTTCATAGTATAAACTCCAAACGCGTTTTTCTCGAAACAACGTTTTCAAAATCTAGCTCCATCGTATCTCTAAAACTAATAAACCGATTCTCTTGAAATTTTAACCACATATTGTAAACATGATTCTCAACAAGATGACCCTCGATGGTTTTAAAATGTTGATTTTTACTCTTTTTTGCGAAAAACTGCGAAAAAACACTTTTTTTTACTTTTTTCGTTTTTCATCGGCGATTTTTTTGTTTTTTGATACAACTTTATAGCCGAGGGTCATTTTGTAGCTGGTGTGATACTGAATCTAATGGACTTGGATTTTTTTGTTTCAGACAAGCCGTTGCCGAGTTGTGATGGAGCTACCTAGCCCACCTATTTTTAAGGCGTTACGTTAAACTTTAGTTTTTGTACGTAAAAATTAATAAAAATGAATTCAATTTTTTTTGTGTATTTCAAGACTATTTATCAAGCCCAACAACTTTTATATTCATATCTTTTATAAGATCTATCTTTTGTAAGATACATTTTATGGGCTTTCAGTTAATCTACTACTAATGTTGCCAGGTTTTTTTTTCGCTTAAAAACCTAAAAAAAAACCCCAATAGCCTGTAAATTTTCAAACTGATCCATCGAACCGTTTTTCCGGACCGATTGATCAAAGTTTTACAAAACAATTACAGGAACAAGTGTATTGTTTCTAAACATTGTGTAATCATGGTCAAAATGAAAAGACAATTTTTTTCGACTTTTTCCACTACTTTGCACTAGTTACTTGTTAAATCTGAGAAAGAAAAATAAAAATAAAATATCTAATTTTCTTTTTGGTTTTCAAAACATTTCAGAAAACAATATTGACTCACTTTTTACACGATTTGGCCTTTGCATACCATAAGTTTACGCATCTTTAATTGCATTTATCAAAAGTTGATACCCCTAAGCTGTATTCACTACTCGATATGAGAACATTTTTGCGATTAATTCGCGACGCGCGCGCGCGCATACACACACATATGCATGTACATGTATACATTCAAACCGATAAAAATACAAGTGTAATTGGAGATCACCGGATACGTTGACGACCGCGAGAATGTGCGTCTGTGTGTGTGTGTGGAAGAGAGAGGGGGGAGATACGGGAAGTCTTTTAACTTCCTACTTCCATTTATTTCGTGCCACCTGACAATTCGAGATGGCAATTGTGTTGCTTACTCGTCGCGAAAATTCAACAACGCCGACGCGACATGACGAAAATAATATTCGAGCACACAGAGTTGTCGAAATCACCTATCACAAATTAAATGATCACTAAAAGTCCACGGTGTTGAAGTTTGCATCGTTGGAACGCAACGAAAATTCTTATTCTTTGCTTTATTTATTAATTTTCTTTATCATCCAAAATCTCATCCTGCAAATTTGCGCCGTTCATTTCTCACGACGATCCAAAAAAGCCTTCGAGTCATTTTCGTAGCCCAAATTTGCAAAAAAAAAAGGTTCGCCCTACGAAACTTTCTTTGCGTTGCAACGATGCAAACTTCGGATCATACAAGTCTTCTGTTCAAATGTTTCCGCGATACTGCAAATACAACATAAATAACATAAATAAAGTTATTTATGTTGTCGAAGATTCGCGATTTTTCAAAATTTTCTAAAGTTCAAACATTTTTAAAATTTTCAGATGTTCATAAATTTTTAAAATTTTCTAAGTTTATAAATTTTTTAATTTTCAAAAGTTTACATTTTTAAAATTTTCAAGTTTAACCATTTCAATAAGTTCAAGAATTTTCAAAATTTTCGTAAGTACAAAAATTTTCAAAATTTTCAAAATTTTCAAAACTTTCAAAAGTTCAAAAATGTTCACAATTTTGAAAAATTCAATATTGCTGATTGCAATCACTCAAAACCACAAACGGGCTACAATAGGTGGGTCGAAAAATTGCATTTTCCAAACATATTTTTATTCGATAGTATCACCTTTTAGCTATATTCCCTGAAAATTTCATTGAAATATGCCTAAAGTTGAATGAACTACAGCTTCTAACAGTCGGAAACGCAGTTTTCAAAGTCGGTGGACATGATATCTCGAGAACCACTCAACGGATTGTTTCCAAATTTACACCATATACGACGAGAAGCCTTTAAAGGTCGTTGACGATCTCACTTTTGTAAAATCGATCTTCATTTTTCAATAGTTACGTAAAAACGACGATTTTTTTCATAGATTTTGTATGCTCGAGTTTCACTTCGTCGCCACGTTGTTAAAAAAAAAAAAAGATTTTTGAAATCGACGATCGTCAACGACTCGTATATATTGTCAACTTGTATAATCCTTTTGGTTTTTAGATTTCAGATGGACCATTTAAGCTGGACAGCGTCCACCGCCAATCGTCGCGAAACCAATTTCATCATCTGCGGGCGCCCATCTTTTCGTTGTTTTTCTGTATTTTTGGTGACTTTTTTTTAAGGCTCTCGATATACGTACCTTTTTGTTAAAAAAAAATGAGTTTCTTTTTCACCAACCGTTTCTCAGAATTTTTTCGGAATTTGGCAATTTTTTTCGGGCCTCTGAGTAGATGGCCCCAAACGCAACGTTCGTGCGAAAAAATGCAAAAAGGAAAAAAATACGCGTGCATAAGAGCGTAGTGTGCATTAGGGGTAACGTTATAACGGGTGTCGCGGTAGCGTTGTTGGTAGGGGAGGGGTAAGGAGAAAAGTAGCGGGGACGTTTCCGCGATACTTCTGCAACGAAGTAGGGGCGGAGGAGGGGGGCAGAGTTCGGCACGAGTGAAGATTTCACGCGCGGTGGGGTGCGCAGAGGCGATGGAGTGGTGGTGGGGTGGCAGTCGAGCGGCAGTGTGAGTCACGTGACGGGTGACGTGAAACGGCGTGCGGGACCCACGTCCTCATGCACCCGTCTCGCGACCCGACCAAACGCGCACTACTCCTTCGCCCCTTCGAGTACTCTCGTGACCATTTCTTCTCGACGTCGCCGCAACCAAACGCGAGAGAAAAACAGGAATCATTTCGCACACGAACTCGAGGCGACCGCCGCCACCCACCGCTTTTTTTCCGTCACTTCTACGTTGCGGAACAATTCGACGTTGAAACGCGGCTGGCGAATCGTCGAACAGCAGAAACGCCTTTTTTCGAACGTACAGCGTCGTTGCGCAGCGCCCAACGAGTATAATTCAGTACTTTTTCCTATCGTTCGTTGTTTTTTAGATGAATTCGAAATCAGCGAGGTCGATAACCCGCGAATATCAATTTTTATTGAAATTTTCGCAATTATGAGATTTTGTCCGCCATTTTGTGTAGGTTCGATTGAAATTTCGAAGATCCTACGCAAAATTCTACGCTTTCCAATTTTCGTTGAAATTCTCTCGAATCCGACTACCTCTATTCAACGAATTTAAAACGTGTAATTTTTTATTCCTTGTCGTAGGATGTACCATAATTGTACAAGAAAAACTCAAAAGCTGACAAAATGGAGTCTTCGAAGACCCCTCGCTCTTATTATCGGCTTTAATCCTTTTTCCCTGTTACGTGTGCAGCCTGTGTCTACCGCAAAGAAACTCGAGAACGCTCAAATCAATGACGCTCTTTCTGCGAAATAAAAAGCTGTTTTTAAACGCGACTAAAATCGCCGGTTACATCCACCCGCGGACATACGCCCGATGAGGGAAGTTAAACGAACAAAATGTGTATGCAATAATGTGTATATCCAGAATTGATAATCACTGGCATACGTCAAGAGTACAATGACATTGTATGTATATTGCCCCCCCCCCCCTCGCGCGGTGTGCTAAACGCATAGAGATACACGTCGAAGCGTTGCGGACTCTCCTACTGGTGTATCGAGTGAGGGAGGGGATAGGCATAACGGCCGAGCGTTGGTGGGGGTAGCGGGCGAGAGAGACGGCGACTCCCGGGAGAGCTGTACACGTGGTTCCGAGCACGTGCGCAAGCGGAAGGGCGCTTTCGGTCAATCCCGAGGAGACCTCGCGACTGATCGTCGCGCGCGCGCGCGCTCACACACACACACACGCCACCACCCCTGCATTTTTTATCGTTTCGTGGATCCATCGTTATTCCGAAAATACATAAAACGTTCGGAAGAATGATCAGTCTGTCACCGTTGCTCGGAGACAATTTCGCTTTTTCTTCTCATATATCGTCGATTGTACGACAGTTGGCACTGTCACGCGGTCGAAGAAGAACTTTCAAAAGTGTTTCTCGACAGCGTGACAAAGATAACCGGTGTGTGTGATAAATACGCGAGACTCCGGCTGCGTCTGTGTGTTTCGATCTACATCAGTCTCTTACCCCCACTCCGCGGTACCACGTGACCCGAACGAGCCAACCGCGACCGCTCTCTCGCGCGTTCTCCCGACGAGTCACTCGCGCACACACGACCACATCGTTTATACGTTTGACGCTCTGCATATCGCAGTCAAAACATGGCAATCTAATCGCGCGCGCGCTTCTCGTCGAAAATATATTTTTTTTCGTTGCATCCTCCTTATCGACCTTTCATTAATACGAAACGCGACGAAATTGTACGCAGCTTGGAGATCAAATGAAAAGCATCTTGCAATGACGTTTTAGCGTAATTGGGACTATTGTCGGAAGATCGTTTTCAGAGAGGAAGTGAACGTTTTCACAACCTCCTCCCCCCCACCCCGCATATGCGAGATTACGAAACTGCAGGAACTGTGGTATTGTGTGTACTCCTGGTATTTACTGCTACAGATTTTTCGTGCCAGATTGTATTCAAGCTGGCGAGGATGATGCCTGAGAGCAGGCAAGTGTGGCGCGCTTCGTACATATGTGTGTTGTGTGTGTGTGTGTGCACAATACCGGAGGAAGTATAAATGAGAGGGCCTCCTGCCTCATTCTACCTCCATGCTCGGCACACCGTATACGACTCATGGCCATCTCTCTCTCTCTCCCCCTCCCTTGTGGGACGGGTCCTCGTTTACACTTGGCAACGGTCAACCATCGACGATTTTTCTCTTATATATATATATATATATACGCACACGTACGCAATTCCGCCACTATCAACACTGCGCGTGAGTCGCGTAGCGGCGACTTCACGTACTACCTTGTATACCTATATATATATATATATATATATATATATATATATATATATATATATATATATATATATATATATATATATATATATATATATATATATATATATATATATATATATATATATATATATATCACATATACGGTGAATTCTATGTGGAATCGGCGGGATTGTCACGCTTGCAATCATTTTTAAGGCCTTATATCCCTTTGAACAAATATGTATAATTTTTTTTTCTATTGCCTCAAATAATGTATAACCATCCAAAAAATTATATGGTCCGAAAAAAAATGGTTTCAAAACTTTAAACGCATTTTTCGTCAAACCATGTTTTCAAAATCGGGCGGCCTCGTAGCTCCTACAATTTTCAACCGTTTGACTTCAAATTTCAACTGTAGCTTCTTATATGCATTATATAGCGAAGTACACTCAATTTTTACGATCGATCAACAATTATGGGTTTTATATGCAAATTAAGGTCGTTTTTGTAAGGCGACTTTTTTGTTCACGGTGGTGCCAAATTTGCAAAAATCGATATTTTGTAATAAACGTGTGTACTTCGCTAGCAAAACTCGTGAAGATTTTGGGAAAAAAAAATTTCCACGAGTCCGCCCGTGGAGGGCCTACCGAAAAAGTATTCTCTCTCTACCGGCCGCCATTTTGTATTTTTTAAAATAAGGATTGATTCGGGTACCTATAGATATGCAGAGAAAATCCTTTAAACCTCATTTTTTGGTGTTTCCAAAAAAAACCCAAAAAAGTCTTGTTTTTCGACCATCAAAGGGTACATGAAGCCTTAAATGATAGAAATCGCCGAATGTTTCAAAAGACGCGTTCGTTAGTAACTAAAAATGCGCGAACTTTCAAATATAATAATTTCGCAAACAATTGTAAACTTTATTTGGTTAATTTTTGGTGCCATTATTATCTCTCATTCAACCTTAATGATTGAGTAAAATTATTGTTTTCCTTGCGCCCGCGTAATTTGTCAAAATGAAAGAATTAAAAAAATGAAACGCTTTCCGCGATGTTTATTTAAATGAGCTTTGAAAACAATGAATTTTATTCGCACAATTTTCTCTTATGAAAAGATGAATAGAAAAATGAGTGGGAGGGGGGATAGCAACAGTGGCGCGAACGCCAGAGCGAGAAACAGACCGCGATGATCCACGTCGAGCCAACGTCCGAAAACTTTTTTTTATGTGCTAAAAAAACAAAAATTGTATGTAACAAAAGAGGGAACAAAAGAACGAGGCGTTGTCGGAAATTGGCGTATTATCGGAAACGCAGTGACGGGATAGGAATAGAGGGGAAAGGTGGCCAAGTTTACCGAGAGCGCCTCGTGCCTCTGCACACACAGCGGGGAGCGCGCGCAAAAGCGTAGGGGGCGGGGCCACGGAGGTGCGGGGAGGGGGGCGATGTTTTTCTGTCCTTACACGCCGCGCTACGCGTCTCGAAAGCCCGCGGCGTCGGGTAAACGCAAGAGCCTAACCTCAACTGTCGCTGCGCGCGTGCTAAATGCTACGCGATTCCTGCCTATGACCCCTCTCGGATCGTTTTCTCGAAGAGATAAATGATCCTCGGCCACGTACACACGATATCACGCACTTTTTTTCCGTCGTTTTCTACCTCTTTTTTCAGCTCACTTTTCTGCCCACGCCCTCCTCTACCGAACGAAGTAGCCAAACCCAAAATACCGGCGAGTACAATTTTCGCGGAAGACAAACAACGGCTTGAATTCCGCCAACTCGGTGCGAGGAAAAAAAATAGTAGCTACGCACAAAGATACGTGGACTATTTTAAATATACACACCTCTCGATAAGTCTCACATTTTTTTTAGAACACCGCACGCGCGTACCGGTGCGTTTTTACGGCGGTCACGTGACCGCGTTTCACAAACGTTTCTGCACACTCGGGACGTCACCCATCGACACCCCACCCCCCTGCGGGCAAACTTTTCGCCGTTCGAATCTCTCGCGGAAATTTACCGCGTCGAACACACCGATGAAACGAATACTCGCTGCATTTGTTTCATCCCGTTTTCTTTTCACTCAACATCGGTCTGATACAGCGACACCTGTAAACACACACGTCGCACGACCGAATTTTCAACCGACACGCGAGAATTCGCGAAAAGATCTCGGAGGATTCCGCCCCCGTTAGTTTGCGTGAAAGTTTGGTTGGGAAAACGACGAACCCGGAAATAAACGGCGAAATGGCGGGAAGTGTGTACGATTGGTTTGGAAAATTGACGCGCAGACAAGAGTTGTTTGAAAATAATTTCTCTTTGTTTCTATCGTGCGTGTGGGAGGAACGTCGATTTACGCACCGAAGAATGTTTCCTTTTTATCAGCGTATACGTACTATATACGTGAAAATTATATGTACACACGCGTATATTCGTGTGTGTGCGTGTGTATACAGACGTATGACGTACAGGGGCACGACGCCTCGCGACTCGCGGGAGTGGATGCACTCACGGGAAAGCGCAGGTCGGTCACGAGGAGAGAGCCGTGGAGTGGAGGGCGCGCGGCAACGCACGCGCGAAAGAGAGAGAACGCGCTAGCAATCGTTCGCGCGGCTCAACCGGCGCGGGGGGAGGGGGGGTGAAGCCGCGCGAAGGAGAACAGGAGTTTGGGAGGGGAGGAACGAAGCCAACAAGCAGCGACAACGCGCGCGGGTTAGCGGATACGGCGCCGCGCGAATCCGGTCGCGTGTGCGCAAAAATAGAGGTAAGCACATCGAGCAAAAGCAGCAGGCCTTGTCGAAGAACCAAGCTCCGCTAAAAAGGCGTCTCGTTCTCTCTCTCTTCCCCTGGGCATCGCGCGCGCGCGCGCCCAACACAGCGAGACTCATCCCAAAAACAGAACTCACTGCGCATCCCCCCAATTACACAATTAAAAACAAATCACGAATGCATTGAGACTCGTTTCGACGTTCGGACGAGAAACACTTAAATCCGCAATTATTGATATTCGATAGGTAGTTGCGATTGTTCAAAACGAGCAAATCTGAAATTTGGATTTGAAAAAAAGAGGAAAAAAAAACAAGCGCGAGGATCGACGCACGCAGTTGTAAAAGATTCTCGTCCAATCGGGACGAAGGATGAGGAGGGGATTGTGACGTGACGTTCCGAGACGGATCACAGATTGGACGTTTCTGTTATGGCACATTGAAACACGCCACGCAATCATCTCAATTATTTCATACAAAAAGTCTTTATAAGGACAAATAGAGAAAAAAATGATTAATCTTATCGACTGCTTCTCGAAAATGAAAAGTTTGCGTTATTCCGAGCCGGGCGTGGTAACGCGCTGTGGCCTGCCACCGCCTTTTGCCTCCCCTTCCTCCCACCATTTGCACCGCGCCGTGCACCAGCGATCACGCGAAAACGTTTGTTTAAATTATTTTTTTCAAAGAAGTGCGTAAAATTGTACGGTTTTCTTCGACTCACCGTAATAATGGAAGAATCGGCGTTCTCCGATCGTTTTCTTCTGTTTTTGTTTGCCAAACGCACAATCGAACACAGACACATGCACACGGTAACTCGTGACGAAACACCAACTGCGCGTAGAGGGGGAGAGAGAGAGAGAGACTTTCACGCGAGTTGCAGAGGGGGAGAGAGAGAGAGGTAGAATAACCGAGCGGAGCGAATCTTTTTTCCTTCTCGCTTGCTGCGCCCGACGCAAAGTTCTTGCCGCTGTCAGTGGTGTACACGTGCTTTATGGCGCACGCTACCCGGTTCGTCTTTCCCCCCCCCACCACTGCCCCTCTCATCCACGCACAGCGTTCGAAAATTCTTGCCCTCTCCCTCCCTCTCTCTCTCTCTTCGTCGGGTTGTTCCCCCTTTTCCGATCTTTCCGGGATTCAGCGGTATTTTTTATTTCACTTATTTATTCTTGGCACACAGTCTGTACGGAGAGAGTAAGAGAGAGAGGGAGAGAGCGGCGATCGATCAGGGAGAGGCGAGCGTGTTACGGATGAAAAATATATTTTTTTATTTTAATACGCGCGTGTAAAACCACTGCGCATCAACAGCTCTCCCCCATGCTTCGTGACTTTGCCACGGATTCACGTGTCTCTTTCGGGAGCCGCTGCTCCCTATCGTCCAATCGTTGCCCGGCCCGTGACGTCACCGAGCTCTATCGACCAATCAACGTTGCCCATGTGACGCAGGCGATCCTCGAAAGCGCGCACTCTCTCGTCGCGTACCCGCTCCCCCACCGCCGCCCTCGGATGAGTGTGGTACGCGTGTGTGTTAAATGCTTTGATATACCTCGCGTTTTTCTTTTCTCTCGTACGTACAAGCCTGGCGGAAGAGATATATAAGCTCTGCACCTCGCGCTCAAACTCGAATTGTCTCGCGTTTTTGTTCCCTCGTCTTTCGGCGTTTCTTTTCGTTTGCTTTTACGGTTACACGGTCATTTCTACGGGTCTCGACACCCCCGTTTCGTCTTATCACTGTTTTTGCCGCTTTTCCTTTCGCACTTTCGACGAATTTCTGGCCGCGAGCGCTTGTTTTCTCTCTTGTGGATGTGGTATACGTTTGCGAAAGTGACGCGTTGATTAACGTTTATTATTCTCTTATTGTTACACGTACACAAGCGCACCCGACACCCGGCTCGCCCGGGCAAATACTCACTCGATTCTCGATCTAGCAGCGGCGTCACCCTCTCTGCCTACCTTTTGTCACGTTCCTTCTCTGTCACATGGATCGTTTCGCCGCTTGGGAGGGGAGAAGAGGGGCGGACAGCGGCGTTGCCACTACGCGCGGACGCGACGGGCGCGAGCCGCAGCTTTCACGTTACGCCGTATCGCGGCGCTCGTACACGCCACCCCTTGAATGCTGCTGCTCGCGAGAGCAAACGCCAAATGCCGCCGCGGTACGGGATATTGACACTTTTAGGTGTTTCGTTGGATCTTCGATTTCGATGCGAATGAGACAAATGTTTGGAGACGACGATAATTTCTCGCGTTCACATGGTTGTTGCATTTAAGGGCTCGAACGTGCAAATCGTTTGGCGAAATATGAAAGTCTCGGAATTCGCGGGATACTCAGCTTCCAGAAACGACGCGGAGGCAAAATGGTTTTGTTCAGGTCCTGCGAATTCACATTCGTCTCGGTGACAGTTTTTTATCGTTTGTCGAATACAAAGTTAACTGTCGTGTTTAAGGGGTTAGGCTAGTAACGACCCGAAAATCAGGGTTTTGAAAATTATTAATTTCGAAGGAATCGAATGATTGGAAAATCGTTTGGACATTTATTTGGATTTACATTAGTAAATATGTGTACCAAATTTCGGGAAAAAGGTTAATAATTGGGGAAGTTATAAATAATCTCGTGGAGGACTTTTGATTAACACGAAAAACGAGTTTTTTTTCTTTTCGAAAACAAGCCAAGTTAACGGCCAAACTTGACCGAGCTTTTTTATATCGCCTGTCAATCAATGAAATTTGAAAAATTCAATCTTTTAAGGATAAATTACATTTTAGTTATTAACTAATGAAAAAAAATTAAGAAAAATGTCGGTCAAGACTAAACTACTTTTACATGGAATAAGTGTACCAAACTTCAAGTCAACCCGTTAATTAGATGTCGGGAAATCGTGTATACCGTTTTGAACAACATACAGGGTGTCCCAAAATTCACGCAAGAAGTCATTTTGATAGAAAACAGATTTTTAATTAAAAATTTGTAAATGTTATATTTATTCATAAAATATACAGTATAGGGTTATGTATCGAATAAGGAAGGAAATGGAATGGAATGGAATATCGGGTAAATGGCCTCCACGGCCATGATTTGCATGACGATGCAAATCTTTCGTCAGAATACGCTGTAGAGAGCTTCTCGAAATGTCCAATTCTTGTCCACGGTGCCGAATTGATGTTCCTGGACTCTCAACGGCACTCTCACGAACTGCTTCGATGTTTTGTGTTGAACGACTCGTTGAAAGACGGCCAAACTGTATAAGATTACTAATTGATCCAGTGTGCCTGAATTTTTCAATTAATCTCTTCACAGTTGATGCAGTTTAATCGCCGACCATATTTTGTACGAAAATTGCGAACTGTAACTACCAAACTTTCATTATTTTAAAAATATTGCTCAACAATGAAAACGCATTGTTCGTGTGGCGCTCTATTTTTAATAACCCTGAACTGTCAGCTGTCACGTTTCCTTTCTTTTTCGTTGGTAACACTTTACCCCACAAATGGCGCGAAATTCAAATCGTGCGTGAATTTTGGGACACTATTTAGTTTCCAGAAAAACACGTTTAAAGTTTTACTGGCAGTTCGATCGTTGCAATCGTACACTGAAAAAAAATTCGTCCATCCAACCAAAATTCAGTTGGTTTAACAAAATGTATCTTTAAATACGTTCAACTTGATTTTTGATTGGCAAAACAAACGTTTTGTTAATCCAACTGATAGTTTTAGTGGTGTGAACTGTAGCTTGTTTAGCTTGTCTGAGCAACTGTTAAAACAACAAAATTTCGAGACAACTAAATGCATTTTGCACATTCAACGATTTCTTTTTCTCAGTGTAAGTTGAACAGTTAAGTTGCCTCGAGCGACGAACGAGAGTTTTGACATTTTCACAGCAGCCTAACGCCTTATGGGAACGTACAAGGTCAACATAACCTCACAATATTCAAACCCAATTTTCTCATAGATGGTTAATTTGTTTAGAAAAAAACAAAGCATTAGGCTTCGGAGAATTCCCTGACGCAGAGCTTAATGATTTCCTTTTGCCCCAAATATTATTCATCTCTGAGAAATCTCTGTTTGAAAATTTCAGCTATCTCTCTCGCACTCATATGTCACGTGGTAGACCTTCTATTTCGCCTTAAGGAGGTTGGAGCGGTCCGGTTGACTCAAATGGCGGTTTATGATTTTTTTTATAATTATGAAAATTGTTAAATAACAAAAAAAAACTTACGAATTTACGTAAGTTGTTCTACTTACTTTTTTTACTTACTTTAACAACTTACTTATTTACGAATTTGAAGATTCGAAATTCATAGAGGCGGTCGTCTGATTTAGAGGGTAAAAAAAATTGTTATTTTTTCCCCCTTTAATCGATGGTTTAACTTTAAGAATATATTCTATATTCTTAAAGTTTTAGAACTCAACTCGAAGTATTTTCGAAAATACAGATCCGAGAACAGGTGAGCGTCGAGTAGGTGTGCATAGCGGATGAGCACTAGTTTCCTGTAAGTTACCAATAATTAACATTTTTCCGACCGAGAACTTTGAAGCCCGGTTTTTTCGAAAGCTCGTTTTCGTGATTTTTTTCAACTCGGCGGGCGTGATAGCAAAAAAACTATTTGACCTATCGACCCAAATCAAAGTATATTCTCTAGAGTATTGAAAACCATCCTAAATGAACTAAAACATCGATAGAAACGTCATATTATACCATTTTCATCGTACGAATAAAGAAAAAAAATTGTGAAAATCGTCACCTTTTTGTTCAAGCTCGAAAATTAATATGATTCACCTTTTTTTTCCGGTTTTTTTAGTTTATCGACAACAACAGTATATGTCAATAAAAACTAATTTTGGTTTTTACGTTTTAGACGAGAATTACGCGCACCATCTTTCTCGCCAATTCGAGACTCCAGCGGCGAGGCGCTTCAATGGTCATCTAAATTACGACGCCATTTTGCGACAATTTGACGAAAACATTTTGTGCTTTTTAAATTTGCGTTAAAATACACTCAATATTTCAAGACGTTCCGTTGTTTCTCTGCCTACAAAAAAAAATCGCCGTAAATCACCTTTTTAGGCCTCTGAACCAGACGACTGCCTTAAGCTCCGCTATAGTTGTGAAAATAGTGACATCCCGAAAAAATATGTGCAACTAGCTTTTACCCGCGACTTCGGCCGCGTAGATTTCGGATATAAATTTTGTTTTATTTTAAACGCAGAAGGTTAAGTTGGTCTGTTTAATCTGACTTTTCTGATTTCGCCAACTTAAATAACTCTTTTTTTTATAGACTTATTTATCGAAAATATGTATATGAAGTTATAGTTATTACCCGTGACTTTTTCAGCGTGGAATTTTTCAACTCAATCCGACTAAAAAAATATGTTTTTCAACACAAACCTTTCTACCACCTTGCAACCACTTAAGGGTTGAATTTTTGGAAAATGCTGAAATACGTGTTTCATCGATTTTCTTGTCGAGTGTTTATGCAACGTTGCTAGTAAATCCGATGAACACAATATGTTTTTCATACAAACTTTTACACCCCATTTCACCCCCTAAAGATCGAATTTCAAAAAGTTCTTTCTTAGTGCACCTCTACACCCTCTAAAGAACATATGCATGAAATTTCATTTTTCTATCTTCAGTAGTTTAGGCTGTGCGTTGTCTGTCAGTCAGTCAGTCACGGAACAGCGGCGCGAGCAACTCTGGTGCATGCTGATAACTTGATTACAATTACCTACTAACGTGCCAAATTTGAAGTTTCTATGTCGAAACATATCGATTTTTAGGTTTATTTTCACCCCCTAAGGGGTTTAAAAAATCTCGAAATACGTATTTGTTTATTTATTTTTAGGAGTACTTTTACGAAGTTTCGATCCGAAATGTCTATTTGATATTGTTTCTCAATACAAACTTTGAACCCCCATTTTATCCCTTCCGGGGTTGAATTTAGGAATTTCCTTCCTTATTCCTTGTCTACATCCTAAGGGGAACCCTGTGCAAAATTTCAGCTTTCTAGGTCTAACGGTTTGGGCTGGGCGTTGATGGGTCAGTGAGTCAGTCAGGACTTTTCTTTTTATATATATAGAAGATTTGCCTGTGTCGAGCAGCCCGGACCAATACTTGGATGGGTGACCGCTCAGCTGCGCGCCGATTCGATCGAGCGGAAAGAAATTTTACAAAGTTTCTGATACCGAGGATCCAAACGAACCCAAACAAACTGAAATTCAGTGAAAATATGGCCGTCTGTATCGCCACAGGTTTTTCACAGACCCTTCGATGCGATACATCGGTGCATTAGAAAACGCGGCGCGCAACATTTTGGGGAGTCTCCATGGAATTGGAAATAATGGCAGATGTGGGATCCCTGCAGTTACAGAGAGTCTGGAATGTATAAATGTAATGAAAAAAAAAAAACAATGACGGACATTTTCTCTCAGATTCGTAACGTCTATTAAAAATCATGTTATTGAAAGACATCAATCGTAAATACGTTTCATTTTTCACACACACTCGCACTACACACGTCCTACACATACATAAATATTACTTTTTTTTCTTCAACATTAATTTTCATTTTGTCCGTTTTTCTTCTCAATTCCTGCAGTTCGTAAAATAATTTTGTCCTTCACGGCACGTTCGTGAGGTTGCGATATACGTGTACCTTACGCGAGTAACGTAAAACGAATCGAGGACGATCGACAATTTCCGGCTCTACGGTACTCGCTAGTAATGCAAATTTGTCTACTCAAAAAACTGACTAGAATTTTTGCATTGCTTATTCTATGGGATGAGCTATTATTGTTAGAATAAATCGTACTGTTATAAATTAAAATGTAGAAGGGTAAGAGTATTAGAATTAATCCAACATCAATTACCCGCGATCGGATCGGGCGGCACGGGGCTCGACTTTTCCAGAGGGTAAGCGAAAAAGAAGAAAAATAGCCTTCTTTCGCACCTTATCAGTCGCAGTAATTCAGCAACGAATAACAAGAATCTCGTATGGGTTTTTTTTTGTTTTAAAATTATTAACGCTATAGTTTTTCATTGAAATTTTGGACTCGGAAAAAAATGGCACGTTTCGAAAAGTCGTATTTTTAGTCCACCGTCGTCCGCCCCTCTTTTTGTCGCGCATTTTTCATCTATTCTCGGCTCGAGTTTCAATTTCGAGGAAAATAACAGAATCGAGCTGAAGAATGAGTGATCAACGAATTAGGTCTATGAGAATTCTCGAAAAGTCGCACACAGTGACAAAAAAATCACTGGGATCCTTTGGAGAATAACACAATGTTTTTCTTTTTCTTTTCTTTAACTAGGCACGTGCTTTCCGCGTGATTTACGTTGGCTATCTGCTCAGATTCGTCACGTAGAGATGCTTCAGCTCCGTTTTCGGCATATTCTCGAAAAGGGCCGCGCGGTTCTGGCCCTCGCCCTTCTTCACCCAATGGCCGTACACTCGGAAGGCGCAGCCGTCGATCACCTGGTATCAAAAAAGTGTTCGACGATTACTTTTTAAAAATAAATCGAATAAATTGAATCGATTAAATTTATTGCAATTATCTGTGCACTTTATCCATAGATAAATACTACCGAACGAAAATTCAAAAAAGTTCCGGAACGATTTTTTATGCCATTTCGCCGATAGTTGACATAAATGAATTTAATAAACGGCATTCTGAAGGGGAGGTACTCACCTTCATTGCGTTTCTTTTAATTTTTCAACTATTTTTCTTACGACTAGTACCCTTTTTCGAAAACGACAATTTTTTCGCCTTTTTTTCCTTTTCTGGTGAACCCCGTTTACAGACTTTTTTAAATGCATTTCTTTGACCGGAATCATAAAGATTGTCTCCTTTTTTTTAAATCAACATATCTTTAGAAAAAAAATCGTACGAAGCTTTAAAAAATTGAAGCAAGGGGGCTTGCTTCAATTTTTTAAAGCTTCGTACGATTTTTTTTCCTAAAGATATGTTGATTTAAAAAAAACAGACAATTTGAAAATCACGTGTAATGCGAACACGACAAGGATTAAGGAAAACGTCAAGATAGTAAAAAGTTTAATCGGTTTTCGTTGAGTTTGCGAGAATTTTTTCAGATTCTTTTTTCGAAATTTTTTTTTTCACCTATTTTCGATAAAAAATCAGATTATTCAATTACCGTAACTCGATAACTAAGGGGTTGGTGGTAAAAATTCAGGAGGGAAAAAATGGTATTTTTCTATTTTTAACGCAATAGAATTATTTCAGATTTTTTTCGACATTTTTCTCCGCGTCAATTTTTTATAGTTTTCTAGTCACGCCAATCGATTGATTTCAACCGATTCTATTGCGTTGAAAATAGAAAATACAACTTTTTCCTCTCGTGAAATTTTACCATAAACTCTTTAGTTCTCGAGTTACGATAAATAAATCATCGGATTTTTTACCGAAAATAGGTTGAAAAAAAAATCGAAAAAAAATCTGAAAAAATTCTCACGAAGTCAACGAAAACCGATTCAACGTTTTACTATCTTGAGGTTTTCCTTGAATCCTTGTAGTTTTCGCGTTACAAGTTATTTTTCGAATTGTCTCTTAAAAGGAAAATCAAAATATCTTTAAAAAAAAATCGTACGAAGCTTTGAAAAAAAAACCAAAATTGAAGCTTGAGCTTCTCCCTTTATGACTCCGGTCAAAGAAATGCATAAAATAAATTTTGTGTCTAAACGGGGTCCACCAGAAAATGAACAAAAAGGCGAAAAATGGTCGTTTTCGAAAAAGGGTACTTTTTCGAAATCGAACATTTCTCGTCTTTTTTGTCATTAAAAAAAATAGTAAAAAATTATTTAAAAAACGGAAGGAAGGTGGATGTCTCCCCTTCAAAATGCCGTTTATTAAATTGATTTTTGTCGACTATCGGCTAAATGGCATAAAAACTCGTTCCGGAACTTTTTTGAATTTTTGTCCGGAAACTTTTCGCCGGTAGTGCATGGAATTTTTCAAAGTTATACTGCGCCATGTACCGGGTGACGACGAATGCAAAAGTAAATGTAATCAACGATAAATTACCTTTCGCAAAACTTTGATTCTGTAAGGATCCTCGCGCGCCACCAAAGTCGACAATGGTTCGGGCGTATTGTGCAATCTTTTTATACGCACTACCGCGCGTACGCAAATAATGGCCAGTTGGAAGCGCTTCCTCGCGTTGAAGGATTTTGCTTTGAGTTCCTGCGGAGAAAACGTCGGACAATGTTAAACAAAAAAAAAGAAAATATGCAAAAGTACGCGCGTTTCTTTGAGAATGACTGGCATCGTTGGAATGAAGATTGATTTTGAAGAATGGCAATAAGCAAATGATAAATAAATAAAAAATACGAAAGAATAATGATAGCGAAAAAGAATAATTTCAATGAAACAAATGCTAATGTACGTTTGAATTAATTCATTCGAACGGTGACCATTTCCTCCTCAGCTATACCCCGACGAGTGACAAACAAGACGGGATTAAGCGGCAAACCAGAGAAGCAGTTGATTAGTAACGAAAATGTAACCAACGTTAATCGATGTTTGATAGGCGTTAGTTGAACCAAAGCGTGCAGTGGTAGAATTGCTCGTAACCAAAACAATCGCGGGATTCATATTTTCAGTACCGCTGTGAAAAAAAAGAGGCACAAACTTTGTTCGTCGCTGGAACGATACTGCATCGGATATTATTAGTTGAAGAAAAGAATCACGTGTGCGTTAAGGGGGGAGATATTTTTAGGCGAGGAAAACATTTGCTGATATTCATGATTTTTTGTTTAAGGCAGTAGTCTGGTCTAGAAATTTGACAAAATCGATTTTTTTTTCTTTATTTTATTATTCCTTAGACCTTTCTTAATACGCTCGTGAAAACCGTTTATTGATATTTCACAAATTAGCCGAGTAATAGAAATTATAAGCAAGCCGCGCGCAAACCTCATCTAACGGTATCTAAACTTTGAACGTGCTTATCTCAGAACTATGTTTCTCAAATCGGCGCCCACGATATTTCGATAACTAATTGACCGATCGAGCTCAAATTTTGCACATACCTTCGGTAGCCTTTTTCTGAGGACTGGTAGCAGAATTGAGTCGAACAATAATTTTGCCCATATTTTAAAACTCGTTGAATACCCGAAAATGTATGAAATATCGTTAATCGAAGTTTAACAGGCCGCCATTTTGTAACAAATTTTTTTCAAGTACTAATTCTGCTACCAGTGCTCAGAATACTCATAAAGATTGAGAATATATATATATATTTGTTTTCAGATGCATACATCACCCAGAGTGGGCGCCGATTGAGGCGGTTTTCGGCGAACCATGTTGTAAAAAAATAAAAAACTGCACGAAAATATTTAAAATAATTTTTTTTTAAATGTTGATACTTTCTCAAAGGAACAATAAATACATACGTAAAATTTCATCAAGCCAGCTTTAACGGTTTAAAAGTTATTCAAACCCAAAAATGACGTCAAAAATCTCGCTCTAGACCAGACTACTGCCTTAAAGGACAGATTTCTTCACCAATTTTGAGACTTGGGGTATATTTTGTTACTACTTTTGGCTGTTACATGGTATTTTATTATTAATCTTTAAAAAGGCCGGAGGTATGGCCCAGTCTTCTAAACGACATTTTCAAAACTGGCACGACGTATAGCTCAAAAATTAATAGATCGATTCCGATGCCAAATTTAATAAATCTTTCTAACCTTACATTTAAACATGACCCTAAATGTTTTTGAAAATGTAGCCATTTGTTCCGGGAAATTCAATCTTTTTGGCAGTATTACGATATCTGTGGCCCCCAATTCTGATCACGCAGTCTTTATATTTAACCCAAAATAAGACTTTTTCAAGAGTGATAAAAATCAAAATTCGACACTTAAGGGGGTGAAACAGGAATTTTGAAGTTTATTTGCGAGATGTTAATTTTGGTCAGATTTGCTCGAAACTTGGTATAAATACACTCCAATACGAATAATTAAGCACGTATGTGTTTGGGTTTGTTTGGCGTATTAATGCTAACCCAAATAAACACAGTTAAGGGGCTAAAAGTACTACTTGACTGTCTATACGCACCGAACAGCGAGGAAAATATATATTTTTATATATGAAATAGATTTGGTAAGTTTCAAGTAAATCTAGTCAAAAAATTTGTTTTCTCATACAAACGCTTCTGTTTACCCCCTTAAAGGTTAAATTTTGGAAATTGCTGAAATACTTGTTTAATTATTTGTATTTTAGTGTATTTGTGCCAAATTTCGAGTAAATCTGACAAAAAATATGTTGTCTCATACAAACTTTAACACCCGGGTTTAACCCTCTTAAGGGTCGAATTTTAGGAAATGCTGAAATACGTGTTCAGTTATTTGTATTGGAGAGTATTTCCGCCAAGTTTCAAGCAAATCTGACAAAAAAATATGCTGTCTCATACAAACTTTAAAACCCCTGTTTCAACCCCTTAAACCTTTGCGGCATAGTGTAACACCGGTGTTACACCTAATTCAATTCAGATTTTGACGATTCAACAGTGTTTTTTAATTAAATATGGCGGTTAAAAATGCATTTCAAGGTTCCTAGGTCTTCAATAACTACTAAAACATACTTATTAAATTTTTATTTTTCACGTAGCGGGTGTCATCAATAACGAAAGTCCCAAAAAACGTGCACGTAAAGAAAAATGTATGCTTCAAAGGGTTAAGGGACGAATTTCGATTCTTACCACTCTTGGAAAGTCTTATTTTGGGTCAAATATGAAGGCTGCGTGGTCAGAATTAGACACCACAGATATCGTAATATCCCAATCTTTTTGTTTCAAAGCGTATCAATTAATCGATTTTCAACATTTTTCACTTTTTCTTGGTTCATATTCTGCGTATGAGTGTTAACGAAAGAAAAATCTTCATTGGTTTTTTTTTCAGATTAATTCCGCCGACCCGTTTAGAAGACCATGCCAAACCTCCGTCAATTTTAAAGATTACTAAAAGAAAAAAAGGAAACTCCACGTAACAGTGAAAAGTAGTAATAGAACATACCCCAAGTCTAAAAAAAGGTGAAGAAATTTTTCCTTTAAAAAAAATCATGAAGGTCAGCTATTTTTTCCTCGCCTAAAAACATCTCCCCCCTTAATACTTTTACCAGAGATGAGCTTCATTAGCACGGAGAGCGCGCGCTGGTTTACAGTAGACTGTTAAAGCACATCACACCAGTTCCCCTCGTATCTGACCAAACCACGGCAATGATACGGATATTAAGTTATTTAATGGGTTACATACCTCCAGCGTTAAAAAAAATCAATTTTCTATATTCATAATTATTCTCCAGATTTTTACTGGTTTAAAAAAAAGTATTTCGAATTCTCAATTCGGGACGAAGCTGCGAGGATAAATGTGACTGCGGATAGACCGGCTCGGGCACAGGTTTCTCGCCTCTTTTCCAAAACTATATTTTTCGCGAAGGTCTGCACGATTACTTGAACAGTTTTTAATATTTTTAAATGCAGTACTACTTCAAATCTTTGTAAATAAATTCTCCATAGTGCGTACAGGTTTTCGTTTTTACTTTTTTAGAATTCTTCCTTCCTCAACATGGAGAGACAAATTTGACACGAAAAATAATGTTTTACCTGGGGTCTTCTCACTTTGGACGCTAAAAAAGGCTATTTTCATGAATTTTTGTGATAGGTTTATATTATAGACATTGATATAAAAGTTGTTACACTTAATGAATACACTTTCAAAATACATTTTCAAAATTGTTTTTATCTATTTAAGGCCTTAGGCCACAGTAACGGGTATAAAATCATGCGCGGATTAAATTTTTTTTTCGTATGAAAAAGTGATTCACTCATAAAATTAATTACACATTTATTTAGTATGTCAAGCTGTTAGAAAATATATGCATTTTTTTTCGATGTACAAAATGGCCGGCTACTCGAAACTTCTCGAAACAGCTTTTTCCGATTGGCGTGACAAATAACTTCAACAATTTTCACTCGATTTACTTCAAATTTAAACGTTATGTTCCTAATTGCATTTCGCAGAGAAGTACGTACGGGATTTCTGATTAATCGAAAACTTTTCATTTTATGAGCAGTTCATGAGAAGTTATAACGAAATTTTTCACTGAAAATTCATTTCTTAAGTTCAAATACCTACAACTTTTGAATAAAACAATATTTTCTAAATTCCGTACGTACTTCTCTAGGTATTCTAATGTAGATTGACGAGAATTTTTGTTTTTTGTTCTAGGTAGAAAATTGTGAATGTTAAATGTCACGCCGCGGAGCGCCTAATAAAACGATAACAAAAGCAGATATTAGTAGTCGGCCATTTTGTACATCGAAAAAGAAAATATATATATTTTTTCTAACATCTTGATATTCATAGTAAATAGATGAGTAATTAATTTTATGAGTGAATCACTTTTTCATACGAAAAAAAATTGTTAAATTCGCACATGATTTTATACCCGTTACTGTGGCCTAAGGCTTTAAGTGACTATTTATAGACGAAAATGGTAGTGAAAAAAATGTCCTAAAAAAATTGTAGGTTTGCGCTGTTCATGAAATTTCGGATGGATCATCCGAAACAAAAAAATCATTTTTCGAAAAAACAAAAAAACGTGTTTTTTTCAGTTTTTGGCAAAAAAACTAGTAAATATCAAAATTTAGAAAAAATCTTGATATGCGCTATAGCTATAGTTGTAAAGAATATGTGGTTAAAATTTCATAAGGGTCGGTTCAGTAGTTTCGAAGATTTTATCAACAAACCATCGAAAAACGTTGTTTCGAGAAAAACGCATTTAAAGCTTGTTTGGATTACATAAATACATAAAAAACATTTTTAAATGTATTTCGAAAGTGTATTTATTAAGTGTAAAAACTTTTATATCAATATCTATAATATAAACCTATCAAAAAAATTCATGAAAAAAGCCTTTTTTTAACGTCTAAAGCGGCCCCTTAAAAATGTGATAAGGTGTTTTTTTCTTTCATCAGAAGTACGCAAAATGTACGTTGCAAGAATCGTCTTGGATTTTTCGTATCCATCGACCCACGGGCCAGCTATCATGCAGACCATGAAAATGTTTATTTCCGATAGAGGTCTAAAGGTCGTACATAAATATGACCAATTTATTGTTCAATAAATAAAAATGTCACGCAGTTAATGTATCAATAAATAATGTATGATGGATATTTTTCCGGATTCTGAACGATTGATTGTTTGAAAAAAAAAATCTCGAAAATGCCGATTTTCAGTTCGACGGGAGGTATGTAACCGACAAAACAAAACAAAAAAAATAATACAGAAAAATTACCAAAGCTAATTGAGATATCCGACTGAGACGTCGCGAATTAGAGGACAGCGAGCGCTTAAGTGGCGCAATGTCTTGGTCCCACAGCTGTAATGGTAATTAATTCATAATAACACAAAAATCACTGATCGATTCGTGCGTCGTTCTCCTCGTATCTCGGGGGATCACCTCGCTCGATATTCCTCGCAGTAGTTCGACGTTTCATGATAGAAGGAAAAATAAATAAATCAGAAAGACAAAATCGGAAAAGCCTCCGTATAATCGTGGAGGTAATTCACTCGATGATGAAGCAAAGGAAAAGAAATAGTAAAAGTGCACGAAGCGCGTGTTTGATATGTGTGTCTTTTACCTGTGCACCATTGAAAATGTTCGGCAAAAATTGTCGTGTGCATCTAATGAAATAAGTGGGCAATAAAGACGAGTAAGTCGAAGTATTTGAGAAAACTTGCCACGGTATGGAAGAACGAGTGATCCAGAGCCTCCTTGATGGTTATTCGCTTCTGGGGGTTGACGACCAGGAGCTTTCTTATCAGATCTTTCGGAGCCTCTGCAAACGAGTCAAAATAGTTTGGATTCGAAAAACGAATATCCAATACTAAATTTATTGTTAATAATATGTATTTTTTTGCATGTATTGGCGCGGTTAATTACGGACGAGTAATCGTGGAGCGACTTCTTACCGGTTATGTCGGCCCATTCGGGTGACGTGAAGGAATACTTTCCTTCCATTATGTTTCGCAGCATGACCATCTGCTTGCGATGCCAGAACGGTGGACATCCGACCAAAAGAGTAAACATGATGACACCGCAGGCCCATCTGGAATGTAAAAAACACCAACCATTCAATCGAACTCGAAAAAAACACGAATACCGTTGCTCCCTTCGGGGTTGGCTTGAAATTCCGAACTTTAAATGCTCCGACGGTTTAAAATTCCGAATTTTAATATTCCGAAATTCAAGATGGGGCCGGGTTGACATTCCGAACTTTGAATGATCAGAAGGCTCAAAACTCCGAAAGAATTTTACACGAAAGACCAAAACGCCGAAAATCTGAACACCGTCAAAATAATTCGGCTATGGAAGCTTTAAAGGTTTCAAAATTTTCAATAAAACGACGAATTTTTTCAAGATTTTCTTTGTATTAAGGCCTTAGGCCTTAGTACAGGCCTAAGTAGTAAAACCTTATACAGTAACGGGTATAAAATCATGTGCGAATTTAACAATTTTTTTTCGTATGAAAAAGTGATTTACTCATAAAATTAATTACACATCTATTTAGTATGAATATCAAGCTGTTAGAATTTTTTTTCGATGTACAAAATGGCCGGACACTCGTAACTTCTCGAAACAGCATTTTTCCAATTGGCGTGACAAATAACTTCAACAATTTTCACTCGATTTACTTCAAATTCAAAAGTTATGTTCCTAATTGCATTTCGCAGCGAAGTACGTACGGAATTTCTGATTAATCGAAAACTTTTCATTTTATGAGCAGTTTATGAGCAGTTATAACGAAATTTTTCACTGAAAATTCATTTCTTAAATTCAAATACCTACAACTTTTGACTAAAACAATATTTTTCCAATTCCGTGCGTACTTCTCTAGGTATTATAATGTAGATTGACGAGAATTTTTGTTTTTTGTTCTAGGTAAAAAATTGTGGATGCTAAATGTCACGCCGCGGAGCGCCTAAAAAAACATAACAAAAGAAAATATTAGTAGTCGGCCATTTTGTACATCGAAAAAAAAATATATTTTTTCCAACACCTTGATTTTCATACTAAATAGATGTGTAATTAATTTTAGGAGTGCATCACTTTTTCATACGAAAAAAAATTGTTAAATTCGCACATGATTTTATACCCGTTACTGTGGCCTAAGGCCTTAAGAAGTGATTTTGCGTCAATTTTGAAGTTTGTCTAGACAATGTTATACGTTCTACATCATTTACAGTCAACTGTGTAGACTTTCGCTGGTATGATCTTGACATCGTGACCGGGTTGAAATTCCGAATTTTGAATGCGCCGACGGTTTAAAATTCCTAATTTTAATGTACCAAAATTACAAGGTTCGTCAAGATCATGCTAGCGAAAGTCTACACAGTTGACTGTAAATCATGTAGAACGTATAACATTGTCTAGACAAATTTCAGAATTGAGGTAAAATCACTTCTTAATAATAGAAAAATTCTTTAAATAATTCGTCGATTTATTGAAAATTTTGAAACTTTTAAAACTTCCATAGCCGAATTATTTTGACGGTGTTCAGATTTTCGAAGTTTTGGTCTTTCGTGTAAAACTCTTTCGGAGTTTTGAGCGTTCGAATTATTCAAAGTTCGGAATTTCAACCCGGCCCCCTCCCTTCATTCTTCATCTGGTAAGTTTCTTCAGCGTTGCAATATTAACGGGCTACTTCTACCTAGGTGGGTGAAAAAATGGCATTTTCCAACAATATTTTTATTCGATCACCTTTCAGTTATATTCCCTGGAAATTTCATTGAAATATTCCTAAAATTGAATGAACTACAGCTTCTAACAGTCGGGGCGGGGCGAGCAGTTGCAGCACCATACTTCAACCTTTAAACGCGTTTTTCCCGAAACACTGTTTTCGAAATCGGTGGACATTATATCTAGATAACCACTCGGTGGATTGTTTCCAAATTTACAGGAGAAAAGATGAGAAACATTTAAAGGTCGTTGACGATCTCACTTTTTTTAAAATAGGTTTTAATTTTTTAATAGTTACGTGAAAATGACGACTGTTTTCATAGATTTTGTATGCTCGAGTTTCAATTCGTCGCCAGGCTGTTAAAAAAAATGATTTGAAAAATCGACGATCGTCAACGACTCGTATTTATTGTTAACTTGAATAACCCGTTTGGTTCTTAGATTTTAGATGGACGGTTTAAGCTGGAGCGCGTCAACCGCCAAACGTCACGAAAGAATTTTTATAATCTGCCAGCGGCGATGGTTTTGTTGTTTTTCTGTATTTTTTAAAGCTATCAAAATATGTACTTTTGAGTTTTTTAAAATGTGTTTCTTTTTCGCCAAACGTTTGTCAGAAAAAAAATCGGAATTTGGCCACTGTTTCAGGCCTCTACGCAGATGTAGCCTTACATACAGTTAACATTTTCGAAAAAGCGATTTAAAAAAAAATCGTAATGTACATATATTTAAGTGCACGCAGAAAATTTCTTGTCAATCCGGCGAAGATTCTCGAAGTTACACGAACATTTGTAATTACGTGTCAGAGCGTTCGAAAGTGCTTTTAAAACTTTAAACGCGTTTTTCTCAAAACTGTGTTTTTAAAGTCGGTGAGCAAGATTTCTCGGCAACGACTGAACCGATCAGTCTCAAATTTCAACACAATCTTTTTAAGTATATTTTTTAGTAATTCATCGAAGGTTTTTTCTCACCGATAAATATTTTCCATTTTATAAACAATTTAAGGCCTAAATTTTTGTCAAAAATCGATTTTTTTTTGAGAAGCCGCCTCTTTGTCAAAAATTATTATTTTGCTTATTCCTTCGATCGATTACAAGATAATCCATTATATTAACGAAATATCTTTAGTTTTTTCATTTTAGATGATCCAGTCCAGAGATATCGTGCTCACCGCAAGACGCCTTTTTTTAGAGGTGCTCCCGGAGATCAGCTATAGCAGCTTTCGAAATAATTTTGACAAATAAAAATGTTAAAATACTCTTAAAAGTTACCATAATATGTGTACAAATTTTTACGTTAATAGATTTGAAGGTCATCTTAAGAAAAATTCTTTGAAAATCGATGTTTTGGGTCTCCTGACTGTATATAACCCCTTGATGGAACCTAAAAAACCTGAATTCCTTTGCTCCCTTCAGCCTTAGTCTGTTAAGTTTTTTTCAGCGTCGCAATATTAACTCCCAGCTGTCACCGGGGGTTTTTTATACTAAATTACTATTAAAATACTAAATTAACTATTATAAGTTGTTGGCGACTAAGGCGACTGGCCTGCGTTCTAACGGTGCCTTGGTGTACCCCCTGTAAGTACAGACGAGGGTCGAACGTGGAGCTATTTTTTCCGTAAACTATCATATTACAAGAGCATCACCCTAAAATTTTATCAGCAAAAATTGAAAATTCCAAGAGTTGATTTTTTTAAAGTGAAAAAGGACTTTTTTACGCATTGACCCCTTGCAGATTTCCGCCATTTTAAAATTCGATTAAAATATAATACCGAGACTGCCACATTCTTGAATATTCAAACCAATATCCCGAATTTTTACCGGGCTGAAGTTTGCATCGTTGGAACGCAACGAAAATTCTTTTCAATTTATTATTTTCAGTATTATCCAAAATCATATTTTGCAGATTTCTTATAAATGACTAAATAAGGATCCTAAAAAATTTTTTCGTGATTTTCGTAGCTTTAATCTGCTAACGGAAATTTTCGAAACAAAACAAAAATCATTTTCGTTGCATTCCAACGATGCAAACTTCAACGTCGTGAATTTTTATGAGCTATTCGGAACGATACGGTCAACGCGGCAAGTGTTCGAAACATGGCTGGGGTCAATGCGACCCCCTGTGACCAGCGCGTTATAGCCAGAACGTGTGACCGTGAAGGGTTAAGGGGGGGGAGGTATTTACATTTTTTTTGCATTCTTTTTAATTTTTTTAAAATGAATGCATATCTCAAGAATATTGTGTCAAAATTTCAAGTCGATCGGAGCAAAATTGACAAAGTTATGAGTATTTGAGCGATGGGGCGCGACAAGTTGACGAGTTGCGAATTAGTAGAGCAGAGGAGCAAGCGGCGTACGACAGTAAAGAAAGAAGAGTTTTGCGTAGACAAATGCAAAAAGATGCTCTAGCTTATGTTGATGGGAGCTTTTTGCTGTACGGACCTGGCATCGACGACTCTGTGTGAGTATAAGAAAATTATCGAGTTTTATTTTGAATTTTTCAGTGTGCAAAACTTTAAAGCGTTTTTCTGAAACTTGTCATGTTTGAAGTCCGTGTACGTCATAACTCAAAATCTACTGGACCAATCGTTTTGAAATTTTGCACAGTACTTCTACACACAATTCACCAGGTATTGTCGGGAGCTTTTTTGTTTTTTAAAAATAATTATTAATTTTACAACAAATTAGCCGATTTTTTAAGCGAAAATCGGTTTTTTGGCTCCCAAGTGCTACGAAAAATTGAAAAAATCGAAAAAAAAAGTCTCCCGTGGTTACCTCGAGAAACATCTCCTCTAACAAATGCATTTTGATTTTGTTGTTTCAGATGATTCTGTTGCGAATTATGATGTACACCGCGAAACAACTTTTTTTCGAGGCGCCTCCGGAGATTCACTGTCACTTGCTCAATTTCCAATATTTTGCAATGAAAATTTAGGAAAGTATTGTTCAAATGTTGCATTATTATATGGAAATTGACTGAATAAACTAACACTATCTGTATCGCCAAAAAAAATCTTAAAAACGTGCCTTTTTTTCACCGAATTAACCTTTCCCCGCCCTTAATATTACTATTACTAGTTTTCCCGTGAAAAACAAGGCAACAGTTGGTGAGAAAAAAAACTTTTTTTCCTTTCATTTTATTGCAATCTGTTATTGTCTGACACTCGGCAATTTGGTTGATGTCAGATTTATTTAACAAGATCGTGGTGGATATCCAGTGATACTCAACTCGCGCAGTTCGTAATATTTGTTCACTGTTCATTTCACACTGGGAATCGATTTTGTAGGTAAGCAAAAATGATGGGTGACCACTCAGCGGCGCACTTGCAGCGAAAACTGCATGGAAATGTTAGTCGCCTGTTTCGGCACAGGTTTTTCACAATTTCTCTGTGGCTTCGTGCAAGTGCGATAGGAAACGAGTGGCTTGTGGTCGAAACTCCGGGCGGGTCTTTCAGGAACTAAAAATAGTGAAGTGACAAGTGCGTGGCGAAAACGAACGGGATCGTAGAAGCCAGCAGAGGCATACGAAAGAACATTGGAAATTCAATGTCAGGTGATGAACAAAAGGAAAAAGCGCCTTACACGTCAACTTCGTATCCGTAGCCTTCTGCATTCTCAAACATATTGCACTTCAGCACTTCCGGTGCCAAATATCCGGGAGTTCCGCACAAATCTGAAAGTAAAAGCATCAACAATCGTGAGTGTGTATTCCGGAAGTTTATTTCATCTTTTTTGTAACTGGAACGTACCGTATAATTTATCACCCGGCGTGAGGACCCTGGCGAATCCAAAATCCGTTATTTTCACGTTCAAACTGTCGTCCAGCAGTATGTTTTCGGGCTTCAGATCTCGATGAACGATACCCTGATTGTGAATGTGTTGAACGCCCTCGAAAACTTGTCGCATTATGTATCGAGTCTTCTTCTCGGACAGCGTGACGACCGACGTCAAATAGTCAAAAAGCTCGCCGTTTTTGCAGAGCTCGAATATCAGGAAGATGAACGTATTCGATTCGAAAACGTCGTGCAGCTCGACTGAAATGAACGTTGAAACGATGAAAAAAATTATTGCCTGCATTTGAGGAGATTTTGTATTCCTGAATCGAATTTAGGTGCAGGGTAACTATTTTCCATTCATTGGTGAATGGCAGCCTATTTGGAAAATATATTGTAGGGACGAAATGAGAATGCTTGGGGTCATCAAATTCGAGTTTGAGGTATTCCTTTCGCGAAGGGTCGTATTTTGTGGGGGCATAAGCAGGGCCCTTCTGAATCATTGATAAAATACAGGGGCGCTTAAGGGGTTACCCCCACTTGCGATTATGAAAAAATCGATTTTTTTTATTGCATTTTTTTTAAGTGCAATTTGAAATGCAGTTTTTTTTTATGCCCGGAATAGATGACTCTATGTAAGTTTACAAAAAAAATATTTTCTTCGTGTAAACTGAAATTGAAACTTTAAACGCGTTTTTCTCAAAATGGCATTTCTGAAGTCGGTGACCGAGATGAAGATTACTCGAACACTAATGAACCGATCTTCTTGAAATTTTGCAGGCTTATTTAATACATAAAAATGTAGTCTTTAATCGTTCGATTTAAAAAAAAAATGGCCGTTTTATAGCCAAAAAACGGCCGTTTTTTTTCGTTAAAATCGAACCATTAACTTCGACTGTCAGCCATTTTGTGAAAAATGAATATTTTTTAAAATCCTTCGATTAAAGACTAGTTTATACTTATATTTGACTAAATCCATCCGCATTTTTTTTCAGATGATCCACTTCACCGCAATGTTGGTCACCGCAAACCGTGTATATAAAAACATTATTTCATTGACGGCCATTTGCCACTAAACAATGTAATATTTTTCAATAAAAAAATTACTGAAAGTTCTTCAAGATGTGTTCTTTAAGATGGTATATTGATCGTTTAAAAAAGTTTTGTAGTTTTCTTTTAAAAAATTCATGAAAAAGGCCTTTTTTTTGCGCTACAAGTGGGGGTAACGCCTTAATAAAAATAAGTCACGATCAATTATTATACTCAACGATAAACTGGAACAAACAATTACGCGCATATTTACTAGATTTAGAGATTTTTACATTTTCTCTGAAAAGTCGCGGCCTCGAAAATTCTGCTAGTCACATTTTTTCTAACTTTTATTATTAATATTTTCTTTAAACATTCGGTGACCCGCTGTTCTTATTGTTGTTACGGAATATTCAAAAATTTTACACGCGGTGAGCAGTTTATGTCAGGCATCAGTTATTTAGTGCGTACATTATTAGATAGAAATGTGGCCAGCGTGTCATTTATATACAGTGTCGTATAAATAAGACGATTTTTAGTCGCAATTTTTCCTTAAAAGATTGGTAACTTGGCTTGAAATTTTAATGGTATACACGATGTATTTTCGCTCGATTACAGACGAAAATCAGTTAATTTTTAGAAGTTCGGGTTCGTGAAAGGAATACTTTAAGGGCTCATGCCATGGAAAAAATCAATTTTTCCACATTTTTTTGAAATACCAACGTCTCAAAACCCCCGTGAGGCTAAAATGCTTCGCCGAACGCAGCAAATGAGTATTTTAGAAGGTGCATCAAGCTGGACCACCCTTTATGAGCCTGCAATAAATGACTCACAAGGAACATCACTTGAGTGTCCGCCTTCGATTTTGATGAAACTCTTATATGTAATAAAACATTGAAAATTTTTGGATACGTATTTTCAATATCCGCGGAAAAACGGCTTAAGGGAGGAGGAAACCACCCTCCAAAGAAAGGCGTGTGGAGGGGTGGTTTTGCAGTTTCACCCACAAGCAATCCACCGATCTGAATGAAACAAAAACAAAAATTATTCTGAAGTAAAACGGTGAAAAATTCACTAGAGAAGTATTGAAGAAAAATTAAATTAAGGGATGACACGCCTTTCTTTGGGGGGTGGTTTCCCCCCTTAAAAGCGTTTTCCTGCCGATAAAAGAAAATACGTGTCTAATAGTTTTCAATGCTATCTCACGTAGATGAGTTAGTGCACGTAAAAACTAAAATATTTTATCCGAATGCGAATGCCTCTCGAAACGTCAATCGGGTTTTTTTCGAAAGGGACTTTTCAAACACTATTGAACTGATTTCGTTCCAATCTTGCAGACTTCTCGTAAATATATAAATGTTGTCATTCATCGGGAATTTTATATCTCCTAGTTTTTATTTATTTATTTATTTTTAAAACAAACAAGGTATTTTTTCATTGAAAAGTAAATTTTTGTGTTTCAACCTCAGTCATTTTGGCCTAAATAAAAATTTCGAAGCCCAAATAATTACAGACAAGAGAATCTAATGTACCGAAGGAATTTGCTTCATTTTTTAATTTTTCAGACCAACGTTTTTGCCGCCTTTGTGGTAAATGCAAAGGACTATTTCAAAAACGTGCTGTAGGAAAGTAACTGCTGTACTAGTGCTATGACGTTAAAGTCTGCATCGTTGCAATTTATATTTCTCTTATAAGCAAACGATATTTCTTTTTTTTCATATTTTTTTTCTTCTTTTTTTTACCATTTTCCAAATACTTTATTTTTGCAAATCGATGTCGTAAATTTTTAATAACAATACGTAGAAACGTTTGAGCGATTTTCACAGACTAGAACGGCCGAAAGGTTTGAGTAATTAAAAACAATTAATTTTCGTTGAGTGCCAACGATGCAAACTTCAACGTCGTCTAATACTACTGGATATATTTAATAAGAATTTTTGTACACTTGCAAAAACACATACTACAAAATAAAACAGATTAAAAAAAAACGTTTCTATGCCATAATCCTAAATTAAATTTTGTTTCTATGTCATAATTAACTGTTTTTAAAACCCATAACTATACGTGAAACCTCAATAAAAATTCTGGTATCAAAGTCCACAATTTCAAAAATTGATGTTAATCACTCGTATTTATGAATAAAGCAATGTTTTAAAAAAAAGCTCACTTATATACGAATGGCCTGCCACTCTTCTGAGTATGTGCACCTCTTCCATCGTAGCCTCCTGCATGGAGTGACAGTCTGCACCATGCTGCGGTTCGTTGCTTATATCTATAATTTTTGCAGCATACTCTATACCAGTCTCCTTCTCTATGCATCTTCGCACGGTCGATGAGATTCCTCTGTGCGGGCAGAAGACGTTAAAGTATGTCAATCAAGATCCTCGTGATTACACGAGAAAGTTCAGTCGGCTTATTGCTCAAGGAAGGGCGAGCGGTTCGCAGATGAATGTCGAAGGATGCCAATTTTATTTTCGAGGTAGATTCCTCCAATGAAAGTTCAACGTTGAAGTTTACATAAATTTCACTACAGCGTTCTTGATAAAAGAATATTAAAACGTAGATGATTGAATACAGTTTCTTATGACGAATCGCTAGCCGAGCTGGTCAACATGTACACTAAATTCGTAGCAAGACATCAACCATGGTTAAATTCGTGACTATGAAGTTTGCATAGTTGGAATGCAACGAAAGTGATTTTTTTTTATTTCCCACATTTTGGCATATTTAAGCTACGAAAATCACGTGAACATTTTTCAGATTCTTATTTAGGGATCAATAGCAAATTTTCAAAGTATGATTTTGGAGTTGGAAAGAATTTTCGTTGCATTTCAACTATGCAAACTTCTATCCCACGTGAATTAACGATTTTTCATAAGAGACTGCACTAAATTGCTTGGATTTTGATGTTTTTATTTCTCGAAAATGGAACGATGGAACTTATTGTAACGTTGAAGTTGCAGTTTAGTTAAATGTGTCTGAGTAAAGAAAAAAAAACAGTCTTTAGTAACATCCACCGGCAAAACTCTTCTTAAGGGGAGAATAGGGGTTTCAGCATGAAAAAAAAACACTTTTTTGCTAATTTTTTTCATCTATATGGATACAGTAAATTTATTGAAGCCTTTTGTACATTGTTAAGTGTCATTTCAAGAACATTCCGTGAAATTTGTACGCGAAAATATCCACAAACAAGCCGGTGCCGCGTTTTTCTCGAAACCACTTTTTCAAAGTCCGTGTTCACTGCCATTTGAAAACTACATGACCGATTTGTTTCAAACTTGGTAGACACTTTCTACATACAAAAAACTTCTCCCCTACGGTGAGGTTGAGATTTTTTTTTACATTGAGGGGGTTTTCCACCCCCAAAATGGCGGAATTTTTCGTGAAAAATAGCACTTTTCACTTTACATGACCACCAAAAATTTAGAAAGGAAAAAAAATTATCACAGACCATTGGGGGGAGGATTTGATGATACTTTGACTAAATTTTAATGGTACTTGATTTCAGATCATTTCTAGCTGAGATACAGTGAACACCGCAAATCGTGTTTTTCCAAAGGCGTTCTTGGAAAAGCTTTGTCACCGGCTTGTTTGTGGATATTTTCGCGTACAAATTTCACGGAATGTTCTTGAAATGACACTTGACAATGTACAAAAGGTTTCAATAAATGTACTCTATCCATATAGATGAAAAAAATTCGCAAGTGTTTTTTTTTTCACGCTGAAACCCCTACCCTCCTCTTAATACTACAAAGTAATCTATTTGATTGTGCAAAAAGGAGCGCATCGAATACCTAAGATGTTTTATTTAAATATCATTCAAAAGTCACCAAACAAATGAAAAAAGAGTAAAAAATTATGTTTCCTCGTTCTCATGATGTTGAAGTTTGCATCATTGAAGTGCAACAACGATTCATTCTTTTCAATTGCTTCAATTCTTTTTTGCTAATTTAGGTTGTGAAAGTCACAAAAACGTTTCTACAAATTCGTATTAGAGATTTACGACTTCAGTTGGCAAGAAAAAGCCTTGGGGTAATGATAAAAATGAAGGAATGAAAAATGAGCGAAAACTCGTTGCGTTTCTACTAAGCAAACTTCAACGTCATTAGGTCTTGCTGATCAGAGCTCCGTACAGTAGAATCAAACTACTGTTTTTCGGGTTCGGCAATAAGAGCGCTGCGACCATAAAGCAACGGAGGAATAATTGGCATGAGGTAAAATTTTTTCGTTTTCGTATTCGTCGAGAAAAAGGGCTCATAGAGGCACAAGTTCATCGCGATCCAGTGTGCGGCAAAAGTACAATCGCACTTTGTTAGCGCGGGTAACCAAAAGCCTAGAGAAGCACAAGGGACAAGAGCACAAAGCAAACAGCGTTGAGAATAAAATTGAAATAACGTTCCATCCGTTGGAACATGAACGCCATTGCAATGTCCGAGCAGCGGAATAACAAATGGCTGTTGAAGGTTATGAGACACAGCGGGTGAGAGATGAGTTTTTTCAACGAACATTTGTCCAAGCCAAGATGTCCGATTGCTATTTTCAACATATCCTAATGTTTATTTTTACATACCGATCGTAGGCTATGATACGACTCAATAATAGAAATTATGTAATTTCCAATTTCATAGACTTTTTTTTACGGTAAACCTTGAACTTCGGATTTGTCTTTTCGATAATACGATCAAGATTAAGAATAAATGAAAAATATTGATGAGAGTCAAAGAACGGACTTCGAAATGACCGATAAGCGTATGATAAAGGCGATTAATATTCGTGGATTACAAAAGTACGTGCATAAACAAAGAGAGCGAGAGAGATGGATGGAAAAAAAACAATAAGAAACAACAAACCTTCCAAGAATTTCTTTCGGTTCGTACTTGGCGTAAAACCCCTTGGCCGCGTCCTTATCGGGCAAAAGATCGTCTCCTTCGTCCTTTGCCATTCTTACACTCTCTACCATTCAACGTTGAAAAAGCACAATTTTTATGTCTATGTTCCTATGCGAACACGAGAGATTCAATTATCTCGTGCTCGCAATGACGCTACACTCAGCGCAGCGCTCGAACGATAAATATTTCCTTTCCCTTTCTTTTCTCACCAAGTGCGCGCAATGTACCTACGCGTAAGACCTATACTACGTGCACCTGTCAACGTATTGCTCTCGCCCCCCACCGCCGACCACTTTGGCAACAAAGCGAAAGTTCCCAATCCACCGGTGCTGACGCGCCAGGCGTTCTCTGTTTCTTTGGCTCTAGGAATTTTCGTTCAACAATCGAACGATATTTTGGCACGAAAAAAATCAAACTATGCCAAGAACATTCGGTTTGTAAGATTCTGCGTAGGGCAACGTGAAAAATGTACCACGTGACATACGAGTGCGAGAGAGATAGTTGAACACACTCGTTCGCACGTTTCTCCGAGACGACTGATGCTTTGAAAAGTAAAGCCACATTTTGCGTTGTGTAGGAGAACGGTAGAGATTCTGTTTTTTCCCCGGACTGTTAACGTTCTTGGAAGAAAAAAAAACGCAACAAGATTTTTACCGACTGAGAGGTATTCATCTCGCCTTAAGGAGTTTCGATACCGGCGATACAATGTTGCCATGCTAAACCATGTTAAAAACATAAAAAATTTCAGAAAGTTCAGAATTTTATAAAATTTGGTGAACATATTCTTTAGTGCCAAATTTGACAATACAATTTTTTTCAGATTTTTCTTCTGCACAGTTATCGAGTAAGTTAATACTAAAGTTCACTTGTATAAGCATAGCGTTTCCATATATATAGGTACACATTGCGGGCATAAGAAATCTGCTTTAATGCTTCGTTACTCGATAACTAAGTGGAAGAAAATTTTGAAAAAATTGTGTTTTCGCACTTAATGTTGAAGAACATTATCACCAAATTTGATCAATTTCTTAACATTTTGACTTTTGTACCGAAACTCCTTAATAAAACAATATTTTTAAATTCCGTACGTACTTCTCTAGGTATTCTAATGTAGATTGACGAGAATTTTTGTTTTTTGTTCTAGATAAAAAATTGTGAATGCCAGATGTCATGCCGCGGAGCGCCTAAAAAAAAGAACAAAAGAAAATATTAGTAGTCGGCCATTTTGTATATCGAAAAAAAATATATATTTTTTCTAACAGCTTGATATTCATACTAAATAGATGTGTAATTCATTTCATGAGTGAATCACTTTTTCATACGAAAAAAATTGGTTAACTTCGCACATGATTTTATACCCGTTACTGTGGCCTAGGGCCGTAATTGTGTATTCTATTGCGAACGTCCATCTTCAAGGTGATTTTTTGGGAATTAAATTAGGAGAAACGGTGAAATCTACAGTCTTAGTATTTCAAATTTATATTTTTACATGTTTGAAGTAACATCGAAAAAAAATTCAAAGCATTTTATTCGAAATTGTACACAATATTTTTTTGTTGCGCAGGGCATGTCGCCGAATTTTTTTAGCGTCGGGCGTTGTGATTGCGGCCGCCCTTGTCATGTACTTCGAACATGTGAAAATGTAACTGTGAAATACTAACATTGTAGATTTAACAGTTTCTCTAAATTTAATTCCCAAAAGTGACCTTGATAATGGGTGTTTACACGAGAACAGGACCTCAAAATTTTAGTAATCGCAAGATCATTAAAATCCAGCATTACACGCCGTTTGCACACTCAGTTTTTTAAAATAAACTTCGGAATAGCTGTCACCTCCGATTTAGGTGGAATTTTGCACAGACCTTCCTTTTGACAAGATGAGTTTTTGCTCGAAAGGATCTTTGGCACATCGCAATAGTTTCCGAAAGATCGAATTTCGAAAATTGATGAATTAACGCGCGTTTTTATCTACATCTATCATAGCGCGCGACTGCTGTCTCTACTTTATCGACGTGCTCGGCCCACCTACCCACAAAATCCAAATAAACACAATCGAGCCTGAACAATTCCGATCAAAGTCCAAACTTGAGGACATTTCGAAAAACGTGTTTTTGTGTTCACAACCAAATATTGTTATTGTTACATTTGTAGATATAGTTGATGTTAAACATTTCAGCGGTATCGTGCATGAAGATTATAATTTTCGGTGGGTTTGACTAGAATTTAACGGTTCTAGTTTTCGTGTTATTCATATCTTACTGTATAAAGAGTCGCGCCGTGTTCGTCAGTCGGTCAGTGGCGTCGAGATAGGTGGCATCGATCAGTGGCGTCGAATTTTTTAATTTTTCTTTCTTGGCGTCAAGACGCTGCCGCGTCTCTCGATCTTTAAGGGGTGAGATGCTGTCAAAAGCGTGAAAAAACGAGCATTCTCAATAATTTTTTTTTTATAGTAATTAAGTTTGTTTTACAAAAGTGGTTACACAGACTTTTTATGTTATATTTCAACTTGACTTGTACACATTTTCAAAAAAAAATATTGATTATTTATAAAAATGTCGCCATCTTTGTCGGACCCCCTTTGGCATGTAGTGCTTTGCGGTGACCATGATAAAATGTTACTGGATCATCTGAAATATAAAAAAAAACCGAAAAAAAATCATTAGTTTTATAATAAATCTAGTCCTTAATCGAAGCATTTTTTTTCAAAAATTAACAAAATGGCGGCTTCCGACAGACAACTTCCGATTTTCGACCAAAAATCGCTCGTTTATTGTTTTAAAAAAATAGAAATTTTCAACAAAAATAAAAATCCTTCGATTAAAGGTCTAGTTTTTAATGCTATCAATAAGCACACCAAATTTCATCAAAATCCATCGAGTGGTTTTTGAATTACAGTGGTCACCGGCTTGAAAAACATAGTTTCGAGAAAAACGCGTTTAAAGTTTTTCGATGTGGATACGGTATTATATGTTCGTAAAATGTTGAGCTCGATGGATGAAGCTAAACTTTTTGTATGCATTTTAAACCGCTGAATCCGAATATTACAATTTTTGCCGAAAAGTCGAGCATTCAATTGTTTATAGCCAATTGTTAAAACCATTTTTCAGAAAATTAAAGTTTTTCGGGATGAATTATTTTTCTAAAAACATTTTTGGCAATTTTAAAACGAAAGTATTCTTTATAAAATTTTGCTAAAGTTCATAGTTTTTGAGTAATACGTTTTTGAAAAATTCTGAAAGAGTCTTCCAATTTTACACTTGATTTATGTATAGAAATACTCAGTGGCGTAGCGTGGATTTTTGCCGCCCGGGGCTAACCGTAAATTTGCCGCCCCCCTCCCTATTTTCGCAACAGAGTGCCGCCCGCCACCGCCGTCCCACATCTGCGCCGCCCGGGGCCATGGCCCCCTCTGCCCCCCCCCTCCACGCTACGCCACTGGAAATACTAATTAGAAAATTACTTATATCGAATCATCAATTCGTGGCCCATACAATAGGGCTTCTGCCGATGTGGAAGCTTCCAAAATATCAATTTGTTGTTGTCTTTGAAGCATTCTGCCTTCCCGGGTATTATCGTTTGCGCGTTTGTCAGCCACGTCTATACGTTGAGAATAGACGTGGTCCCTTCACTAATTGTGGGATATCCCGGAAACTATTCATCGGATATACTTGAAATTTTCAGAGAATATTTTCGAAACATCATACTTCAAGAAAATGTTTAAAAAACGGTTTTTTGAAAATTCTGACTCCATCTCACCCCTTAAATGGGCATTTTTTCAATATCTAGCGCTCCGCGGTCGCACTGTAAATTCGCTGTTTCCGCGGTTGCACTGAGACGAAAATGTCTACATGCAGTTTTTAACGTGTTCAAGCGCTTTGAAAAATCCAACAAAATTCACGAACACTCTTCAATCCATCTAGAATGTGACTAAATTCACGTCAATTTTAAACACGAACTAGCTCACGAAATAACTGGCAGAGAGCGGAGAAGCGACGCGTGCAAGCTTCATACATACATTTTTTAGGGAGGGGAGCCAGGCCCCTCCCCTTTTCAGTTTTCCGGGAATTCTCAAGTGAAATTTCGCTTGGAAAGAAATCGTCCCAGTGCGACCGCGGAGGTCTAACAATAATGATTACAATGTGGAAATACAACGACCTTTTCAATGCTCATTTATGCGTCGTTATTCAAATTGCAAACGGCCATCGTCATACATAGCGGAATAATTCATGAAGTTCGTATGTAGATATGATAAGATGTATACTTTTGTACACAATATCATCAGGGACTTGGTTTTTTCCTTATCCGAAAAGCCCGTGGCGTTAATAGGAGATATACACCTAGGAGCCGGAAAAAAGGTCATTTTCGTGAATTTTTTCAAGGAAAACTATTTGAAATTTCGGATTGGGGTTTTAATTATCTAAAAGTATATACATTCAAAAATATGTTTATCTTTATTTAAAAATATCAAAAATATACATGGATATTGTATGATCCTTGGAGCGTCGTAAAAAAATTTGCGTGTACGGTACCCACTGGCGTTTCTTCAAAAATCATCTGAAAAACAAAACCAAAAATATTACTAAATTAGATACTATAATCCAGTACGTGTCATAGCCGATTTTGAAAATATCGATTTATGACAAAATGGCGGACGCTTGAACATAAATAGTGATTTTTGGGCCAAAAATTAGTTATTATTTTGCCCATAAAATAAAAACTAAGTAACGGAAAAAAAATCCTATGACAAGTACTAGATAATGGTGTATAGAATAACCACAAAAAACCTCAAGACAATCAGTTAATTGGTTTTCGAGAAAATTTGGGTACCGATTTGAAAAACGTGGTTTTGAGAAAAACGCGTTTGAAAATTTGGGAATGAATAAATCATGAAATTTGTCAACTTACATGGAATCATCGATACCAGGCCCATAGTGTAGGTCTTCTACGGTCGTCGGAATGTTCATACCTTGTCAATCCTCGACCTCGACCATCTAGGTGTATATCTCTAAGTCGAGTGTGACAGTTCGACGACAAACGCGGAACGCTTTTTCTCCTCACACCCGCCAATGTTCAGCCCGGCCACTGCGACTTTGCGTCACGCACAAGAATTCCCTAGGATCATCGGAGAGGCCTCGCGGACGTTTCGCGAACGGGAACGAATCTCCGTAGCCTAACCAAAAAGATCAAGAGAACCCGGTAAATATTCAACGAAAAATTGCGCCCGAAAATTCGTCACGCCGTATTCCTAAGAATATTTAAATGCGGAGGGTGCGAAAAAAATCAAGAAAGCATACGAAAAAAAAACGATTTCGTGATTGTTCGCAGCTAGAATGTCGGAGCACCTGGAGATGCAGCATCTCGTCGATTGCGAGGTTGAGTGCGAAAATACGTCGCATTTTCGTTTGTCGAGAACGAGCGCCAAGTGTCGTTCCTGTCCGTATCTAGGACTGCTACTGGCGACTCTCTCGTCGCTGTTCTTCTCGCTGTGCAGCGTCATAGTGAAGGGACTAGTAGAGGTGAATCCCATGGAGCTGGCGGCCTTCAGATTCGTCGGTGTACTTCTACCCGCCATACCGATCGTCATCTGGAAGGGCGAAGATCCGTTTCCCAAGGGTAGAAGAGTGATGCTGATACTGCGCAGCTTCGTCGGCACTACGGGCCTCATGCTGAGCTTCTACGCGTTCCGTCATATGCCGCTGGCGGATGCGTCCGTGGTGGTATTCTCGGTGCCGGTGTTCGTCGCGATATTTGCGAGAATATTTCTCAAGGAGCCTTGCGGCTTGTTCAACGTGGTGACGGTGTGTCTTACGCTGATAGGGGTGGTTCTGATAACCAGGCCGCCGCTGATCTTCGGCCACGCAGTGGAGTCCTTGACGGACAGTCACGTCCGCACGGAGCACGCCGATCTTTGGGGAGCCGTAGCGGCTTTTTCGGCCACTCTCTTCGGGGCCAACGCGTACGTGCTCTTGCGCGCCCTCAAGGGTCTTCATTTTTCCGTCATCATGACGAACTTTGGCTCGTTCGCGCTCGTACAAACTATCACGGTGACGTGGGCCATAGGCGCTCTCTGCTTGCCGCGCTGCGGCACCGACAGACTACTCGTGGTCGCTCTCGCTCTCTTCAGCTTCGGCGGACAGATCCTTCTCACTCTCGCTCTGCAGATGGAACAGGCCGGTCCTGTCGCCATTGCCAGATCCGCCGACATAGTCTTCGCATTCTTCTGGCAAGTCTTGTTCTTCAACGAGATACCCAATCGGTACTCGGTCGGCGGCGCTGTTCTCGTCACCAGCTCCGTACTTCTGACCGGCTTGAGAAAGTGGGTCGTCTCCCTTCCCGAAACTTCCAACATCAAGAAGTCCCTCGGTATATTGGCGATGTAGGAGCGGCAAGGCCGACGAAACCCTCTCGAGAGTGGAGATCGAGGCGGTGAACTTTTTGTACTTGGACTTCTTCGGTCGAGGAAGCGAAGAAAGGAAACTGGAATTGGCTCCTTTTTTTTTCTTTGGGTATGTCTGGCACGTTCGAGAAATATACATTGAGGATCTCGCAAGCACAATTCCTAAACATTGATATTCGATGGTTGATTCACGCAATCCTTGGGTTTCAATTTCTTCGGGCTGAGGGGTTTTTTTTTCGTAGATAATCGATAAGTAGACGGAGAGTCGATTAGTTGACAATATCGACTTCGAATTATGCTTGGCCAAAGATTCGGATACTCGGAGGGGCAGCCCTGAGCTAAACTCCAAAACGAACTTTTACTCGTTCTATCGGTTGTAGTTGATTTTTCGATAAGTATAGTACCGTGTTTAGATAACGGTTTGACGATTATTTGGATTACTCGAACACTCGAGAAGCGTAGTTAAGTTGCTGTTTTTTGCATAGAGGAGTTAATCAATTTTGATTCCATTTCAGATACGCTTGGGGTACCTCCATTGAAATTCGTCCCTAGGACGAAGGGTCTTGAAATTAAGTTATTCAGGGGTCTCAATTTTCATTGTAACATAAAGTCGCAATGAGTCTCTACTTCGCTAATGAAATTACTAGTACATAGATACTCCGGGGACCCCTCGACGCTAATTTTAATGTGGGTCAAGCCGATCAAACGACTTTCGGACAAACGTCAAAAATGTTTTTCCACTTTGTGGAGCACTGAGAGATGGTAATGAGAATTGACTTTGACTTCATTGTTTCTCGGAGAATAATCCACAAGTTTTCATCAATCATCACTCTTACGCTTTTTTATCCATTGGAACGTTACAGTGAATGAGTTACGGGGGTTTTCTTATTTTTTCGGAAGCGATCATAAATCGTCTCCGTTTTATGACAAGTAGGGAAATTTTTCCATCGTCGCTCGCTTGAGGAAATTGTGTAAAAAACAATATCGAACGTTGGCAGTTATTCGATCAGCGTATCTCGATGATTGTATCACCGGACAAACCAATGATTGGGCGAAACTAAACTTATGTAGACAGGCTCAAGTTACGAAAAAATCGAAAGAATTATTTCCTCTCGGCACGAAGGAGTCTCAATGTGATATGATACACTATTTATTAAATTTCTTTCAGACTGAACCCTAACTTATCGATAATTAAATTAACAATAATGATAACGTATCAGTCGAGTCGGCAGAATTATAGATCTTATAAATACTAGTCCGCCTGTTACCAAATACATAGAGCAATAATAGAATTCTACTTGAGCGAAAAAGGCAAGAACAAAAAAAGAAACGTTTGCCGACGATAGAACTTTTCCTCGATTATCATCGAGACTTTTGACGACAAAGTCGAACGAAAACAAACGTAACAAGGATGAACAATTTTCCGCAAAGTATTATACGGCCTCTAAAGTTTTTTCCTCAAAGATTTACCTGACCGAATAATAACTGTCAGACACGCGTTAAGAATTTTTCACGAGAGTGAGATAATCGTATGTTCTAATCGTAGATTTAAGCGAGAAGAGGAATTTTAATCGTAATATTAATTTGCAGCAATACGACGAATCGCGAGGCTTGCAAATTGCTACAAAATTGTAGCTATTGACTTGTAGCTTACTACCAAAAAACAAACTAACGTTTTCTAGCGAGATAGTGTCCAATTGTATTATAAAATCGTTGCTCTCCTGTATACACTTTGTGTTCATCAAAATGCTTGATTCGTTCGTTCGGGATACGCGCAAATTATTTATTTAACAAAACTCATCGTCATTTTATTCCGAATCAAGCTTTCTTGTGTATAATTATCGGCGCTTCGAAAGATTCCGTCAACCCCCCTGTGTGTTACCGTATTATCATAACCGGCAATAACGAGTTAACGTTTGTATCGATAAGGGACACGTGTAAATACATAATGGTCGTCAGCGTGCAAGGACGAAAAAAAACAATGCATTAAACAATCACATTTTCCGAAGAAAGAACGAAAAATCGATGTCGTCGTGCGGAAATCTGCGAAACGTGGCTGGAAACACGAAAAATAAGAAAATATACAAGCTTGTCGAAAACGTGTCTGTTTCATTGGTTTCAAAACGGAAGTCCTCCAGCCCGGTGTCGATTATTGCACTCGTCAACCCTTCGTTGGGTGTTTGGGTAACAGTACGACCAAAATTATGTGTCATAGTTGTACCGTCAAAACCGTGTTAAATCGAAAGATTAGATGACTCTAGATCCGACTAGGTGGGCTGCAGAGCCCATCTAGGGCTTTGGGTTTTGAGAGCCCATTTGTGCTGTTAAAAAAAAAATTGGCAGCCGGTATTATCGTATTCCGTCTGAAATTGAAAATGTATATAGATTTTGTTATTTTAATACTAAAATTTTGGTTTTCAGACATTTTGCGCGTAGCATCTGACCTGAGCGCATTTTCAAAAATGTCAACCAACTAAAGGAGTTTCGGTACTAAAGTCAAAATGTTAAGAAATTGATCAAATTTGGTGATAATGTTCTTCAACATTAAGTGCGAAGACACACATTTTTTCAAAATTTTCTTCTACTTAGTTATCGAGTAATTAAGCATTAAAGCAGATTTCTCATGCCCGCAATGTACACCTACATATATGGAAACGCTATGCTTATACACGTGAACTTTAGTATTAACTTACTCGATAACTGTGCAGAAGAAAAATCTGAAAAAATTTGTATTGTCAAATTTGGCACTAAAGAATATGTTAACCAAATTTTATAAAATTCTGAACTTTTTGAAATGTTTTGTTTTCAACATGGTTTAGCATGGCAACATTGTATCGCCGGTACCGAACGTCCTTAAGGCGGGATATACATTTAGACAGGAAAAAAAGCAATATTGAGGAATTTTTTGAATTAAGAAATAATTATTCTACAATTATCAAACTTTGGGTATACTTTAATAGTATATTTAAGTATTTGCAAAAAAGTTCAAACATTTTTTCAGTTAGAACATGTATAGTTTCTATGTGATAGTAATTAAAACGAAGGAAATGCACATTTAAGAGAAGGGCACGCATTTACAACAAAAATTAACATTTCACGCAACATTTCTGTAAAATGTTGATTAAAAAGTAGTTTTTTTTTTCCAATTTTTCAAAAACAATTCTCGTCAAGTAGAAGGTACCAATATTATCAATGTTTCTACCAAGTTTCAACTCAATCGGCTTAATAATTTTTGAGTAATCCTGCACGATAATTTCGATAATGCAGTTTTGAGAAAAACGCATTTGAAGTTCACGCTCGCACCGAATTCGAGCGGTGAGGCACAGCGTTGACGGGCTGTAACGTTTGAAGTTTTTCGAATTTCGCTTTGAATCTTTAGGAAAATATTCTACATATATAGTTCTATCGTATAAAGAAAAAAAAACAAATCGATTTTTTGATCGCTGTAAATGTATATCCCGTCTTAAGGGGCTATACCAGTGTAAACGCTGAAAATTTGGGTGATTTTCGGGAATTTTTTGGAAGAAAAGTACTCAATTAAATGTTTCGGAAAATTAAGAATATATTTGGCTATATTTGACCTATATTACATAATTTTTTCATAGATAAATATTGAGTTCCAAGCGACTTATGCGCTGCCTTCGGAGGCGCCAAAAAAAGTTCCTCCACTGCTGACAGGATTCCGGCCGATTGAGTAGCTGAAACCGAAAAAGGAAAAAATGTCGTTAAACTGGAAAGTATTTTCTGTACAATGACGTAGGATTTTTGAAAAATATCAAAATCTAACAAAATGGCGTAGTTATGAAAAAATGTCTGTTTTCTTTCCTATAAAATGATCGTTTTTTTCAATGCCAAATCGTCAATTTTCGTCCAATCAAAAATATCCTACGTCAGTGTAGAGTAAATATATTCAAGAGTACTCAGTTCAAATTTCAAGTCAATCGGATAATTGCTCTTTGAGTTACAATGTCAGCAAATTTGAAAAAATCTCATTTCGAGAAAAACGCGTTTGAAGATTTAATCATCGATTTTTGCAAGATAAAGTGATTAGAGATACGGCCTTGAAATTTTTACAGGATATTCTTGAAAGTATCAACTGTCGAAAAAGGCAAAAAAAATCGATTTTTTAAAAGTGTCACTCTGGTATAGCCCCTTAACCGAACTGTATCAGCAGCTCGTTTTCCCTTTTTTAAAGATCTTTTGTTTGCTTACTGAGATTACCAAAGTACTGTTTTCCGTCATTTTTAATCTCGTCTATAATGTGTCTGATTGGTTAGGTGCTGCAACTCAATTTGTCTGATATCAATTTTTTCTACATCTGGACAACTTATTCGATCATGTTTAACAATTTTCAGACAGAATGCCACGTTACAGATCAGTAAAATTTGTTCGCATTTTTAAAATGCTCGTAAAATGTAAGATGCTCTCGATTTTTTTTTTTGAAAATTTTTTTTTTCCCTATCAACTGACCCAAATTTACTTGTGAAAATGATTTTCCGACGGTATGCTATAACTTTTTTGTCAGTTTTTTTAAATAGTCTCCTGAGTACGCGCTACGGTATTGGCGTCTAAAAAACATTTTCTCAATATCTTAGATCTATCATTTAACTGCATTCCGAAAATCAGACGGCATACTGTGATACGGCTCGGTAAAATTTGTTGACATTGTTTAAAATGCGCTCAAGGTAGACGCTACGCGCGAAATTTCTGAACTAAGCATTTTTGTATTCAGGGTAATCGAATCTATCGATTTTATACGGTTTTGGCCGCAATACCATGCGACTAACATTTTGGTCGTGGGCTCTCGTACTATAACGCCAGCGTGGGGTCTTTGGCGACCCCATCGTGTAAATGTAATATTTGTATCGCCAAAACAAATTCAGAAGTTTACACTACAAATCATGACCGTTCAAACATTCTGCAACAAGGATTGTTGTACCACCGAACGTGGTAATGCATTCTGAGAACAATTATAGTAAACCTGTGGCCGCAGCGATCCCTCGCGCCTAACGGACGGTCGAGTGCGACTTTAAAAATACAAAAATTAAGTAGAAAATTATTTTTTCAATCATTTTTATGATAAAAATTCGCGAAGTGATTGATTTTAAATATAATCTTAATGATAAAATGGCCCCGCTCTTACTTACATAAAGATTAATCGAATCAAGAATTGAATATCTACTCTAAAACCTACCTCGTTGGAATTTATCTGATTCGCGCCCTCTCTCATTTTACTGGACTACCACAAAAAGACCATAAACGATGTATGACGCATCGTAGGTGGGCTCACCTCGTCTACCCCATTTCATGTTCGAGCGACGTGTCGCGAGTCGGCGAGACCTTGAATCCGAAAATTGAATACTTTATCGAACAATTTACTTTATCTGCTGTGAACGTGACAATTTTACTATCTGTTGGTATGAACAAATAATAACAATACTATCGCAAATGACCCAGACAATTTTCAAGGGTAAACAGTGTAAAGAAAAACGCCTGTGTTTTTATCTAGAATCGAGAAATGACAAATTTATTCTCGTCGTAGCACTTCTATTACAAACAACGATATTCGTGTATTATATATATATATATATATATATATATATATATATATAAAGGGTGTCTCGGAATGACCTGACACTTAAATTTATTAATAAAACGTATTATTCATTGAAAAAGTACGAATATTTTTATTTGAATATAAGGTACAAACATGGAGGTTATGTGTGGAGCATCAATATATCCAATGAATGGCATAAACGGCATGGACTTGGAAGACATATCCTTTCAACAAGATGGCGCACCCTGCCACCCTGCGGGCGAAACAATGCAGTTATTGCAGACGAAGTTTCATGGTCCTGTTATCTCGCACCGCGGCGCGATTAAGGGGTTAGGCCACAGTAACGGGTATAAAATCATGTGCGAATTAAAAAAAAATCGTATGAAAAAGTGATTCACTCATGAAATTAATTACACATCTATTTAGTATGAATATCAAGCTGTTAGAAAATATATATATATTTTTTTCGATGTACAAAATGGCAGACTACTCGACACTTCTCGAAACAGCTTGTTTCCAATTGGCGTGACAAATAACTTCAACAATTATCACTCGTTTTACTTCAAATTTGAAAGTTATGTTCCTAATTGCATTTCGCAGTGAAGTACGTATGGAATTTCTGATTAATCGAAAACTTTTCATTTTATGAGCACTTTATGAGCAGCTATAACGAAATTTTTCACTGAGAATTCATTTCTTAAGTTCAAATACCTACAACTTTTGAATAAAACAATATTTTTTAAATTCCGTACGTACTTCTCTAGGTATTCTAATGTAGATTGACGAGAATTTTTGTTTTTTGTTCTAGGTAAAAAATTGTGGATGCTGGATGCACTCTGCGGAGCGCCTAAAAAAAGATAACAAAAGAAAATATTAGTAGTCGGCCATTTTGTCCATCGAAACAAATATATATATTTTCTAACACCTTGATAATCATACTAGATAGATGTGTAATTAATTTTATGAGTGAATTACTTTTTCATACGAAAAAAATGGTTAAATTCGCACATGATTTTATACCCGTTACTGTGGCCCAAGCCCTTAATAAGTCGTATTATTTATTTGAAAAGTACGAATATTTTTATTTTAATATAAGGTACGAACATGGAGGTTATGTGTGGAAAACAATATTCGAGAATATTGCCTCGTCCCTGCTCGCAAACGTTCTCTTTTGACGAAATTTTTATGACATTTTGGCATAATTGCGGACTAATTTCATTGAGTCTAGAAACATCGTAAAGTTTCTGGACTTCTCTCAGTTTCAGAAGTCCAGTAACAATGCAGCAAATAACAATTTCTATGCGTTGCTCGATCGTGTAATTCTCCATAACTAACTCCCGTATCCATAGCTGTCCCTTGAGGAATGAGGATTCCTTGTTCTTTCTTCTGAACAAAAAACAAGGCATCCTTATTCCTCAAGGTACATCTATGAATACGTTTGTAAACCTCAATACTTCCCGATGCCAGTTGTCAAAGATTAGTACTCTATGTTCGCCACAAAAGAAAATGGCGCGTAATTTAAAATGTCCGGTCATTTTGAGACACCCTTTATCACAAGTGTATTTTCCGCCTGAGATATTAATTTTTCATCTCATTAGTTCGAATTGCTCGGATAGCCTACTGGAGATACATTTCTCTCTTCTTTTATCTCATTGTCGAAACACCGCCGCCATCCAATAACTTAATAATGCAAACAAAGGTATCGGTTGGAAGATTCATTCCTATCTTGATTTATCAATGTCGCTTATCAACATCAACGTACCAACAATTTTATCGCTGCGCAATGGAAAACGAAGCAAAGGCAGGCGCTACCAGTACTTGAAAGAATCTCGTCACCTGCGGACTCAAAGTTTTCCCATCGGCAGTCGAGAATGTGCATACTCTTCGTATATCGTAATCCAAAAGTCATGGAGAATTCGTACCGTCTGATTGTTGCGTCTAATCGTGACGAGATCTACAAGAGACCCGCCAAGCCGGCACATTACTGGGACAAACATCCGGACTGCTTGGGAGGTATTCCATGCGATTGGGGTAGAATATTCATAAGTCGAATATCCATAAGTGCCAATATCCATAAGTGAATATCCATAAGTCGAATATCCATAAGTACGAATATCCATAAGTGAGTATAGAGTAGAAATGAGTGCCCGAAATGGCGGGAGGTAGAGGAAAAGTGAGTATAGAGGAAACCCAAACAAACCCAAACAAACTCATCTCTACCTGCCGCCATTTCTGGCGCTCATTTCGACTCTATACTCACTTATGGATATTCGACTTATGGATATTCATACTTATGGATATATACTCAAACAAACCCAAACAAACTCACTTATCTCTACCTCCCGCCATTTCTGGCAATCATTTCTACTCTATACTCACTTATGGATATTCGACTTATGAATATTCATACTTATGAATATTCGTACTTATGGATATTCACTTATGGATATTCGACGACAGTGATTCCATACGAGTATTCTGAGTACGCGATTCTTTTGATAGCGTATCACTTGCGAGATAAAGTTTGGTGTCCTTTTGGCTAAGGGCTCGACAACACACCGGGAAAAGAAGGCGGCACGTGGTTCGCCCTTTCGACGAGAGGACGAGTCGGCATCGTCTTGAATCTAATGAGCGATATGAGGCCAGCATCAGAGCCTGGTAAAGGACGCGGTTGCTTGGTCGTTGATTACCTGACGTCCGAGGCTCCTGCGGATCATTACTTGCACACATTGCACGATATCAATCAAAAATCTTATCCGTACAATCCTTACAATTTGATTCTTCTCGACATGCAGTAAGTAAACTTCTGAAAACAGCGATCAAACGACACAATTACAACTCCGGTTTTTATGGAAATCAGAAAAAAGATCGGTGCACCTAACGCGGTATGAAATTATTCTGAATTACGTGACCTTGAATTATGTAGAAAAATTCTTGACTTCAAATTCGTCGGTATGAATACATTATTCATTTTCTTTGTATTTAGTGAAGGTTACGAAGAAAATGGTTTTCTTAAGGGGTAAGACCACTGTAGCGGGAAAAAATAAGTATATTTTGGGAATTTTTTTCTAGCGGGACAATGGAATAATTCAAAATTCTGAAAACGGTCCTTCATTGTACATATCATAAGCTGTATAAAGTATTTTTTTCAAAGTAATATAAAACAAAATGGCGGCTGCACAGCTTATCATCGACGAAGCCTTTTTTTTCATAGGCGCGCGGCCGGACCAACGGCACCTGCAATTTTTGATTTACAGTGAATGAACATTTTTTCTTTCGATTATACATGTGAATAGCTACAGAAGTACGTAGGATTTTTTTGATATATCGATTTTTGCAAAAACAGCGCGTTTTTAAAATAAAGGTTCAAAATTTTCAAAAAAACATCGTCCGAAAATTGTTTATAAAACAAACTATGTCATATATCGAGAAAATCCTATGTACTCATATGCAGAATGAAATTGTGAATATACAGTTAAAATTTCAAGTCAATCGGTCAAGATTTGTTCGAGTTATGAGTCCGGCCGACTTGAAAAATGTAGTTTCGAGAAAAAGGCGTTTAAAGTTTTCGGTACGGATCGCATCGGACTGAGAGGGGCTGCGCCAAAATTCAAACTAGAAGTATTTAGACATTTTTCCCACCTTAATACTTTGAGTATGTCAATTTTAAGATATTAAGGCATCTTTTAAGAAAAAATCCGATTTTTTGAAATTTCTACAGTGGCCTTACCCCTTAACCCTCAAGTTTAGTTCTATTTCCGTTTCATGCACCGATCTTTTTTTACAAATGGCAGTACAAATGATGTCGAATGACGCACGCGCTATCTTTTCATTTCTTTTCAGCGACGCCAGTCTCGACTATCTGTCGAGTTCGCCGAATAGTCCTGGGCCGCAGAAGTATCTCGGCGATGTGTTCGGCGTGAGCAATAGTCTGATAGAGCAACCGTTCGCCAAGGTACGGGCCGGCGTGGAAAAGATGAGACAAATCGTACTCGGGGCTACAGTGCTCGATCGCGATAATCTTATCAAGGATCTCCTGAGTTTGTTGAAGTCAAAAGAACGGTAATTTCGCTTGTAAAGTTTTTGCAATGTAGAATTTCTTCATGCCAATCTGTTGCACACAGCATCGGAGTAAATTTGATTTTCTATACTTTTCCAATACTTTTCGTAACGATGGGAAAAATATTGTTGTGCCATTTTTTGTCTATCCTTATTACACAATTGAACCGAAATTTTTATTGCCCAATTTGCACTGATTTCTGGAGTAAATGACGGAAAAGAAATTTGATTCAAGTGAATGTGTGGTGAATTTGTTTTTCTTTTCACTTTACAGCCACCTGCCGGATGTGGAATTGCAGAAAAAAACGCCCGATTGCTACGAGGCGCTCAGTTCGATATACGTGTACGACGAGAAGACAGAATACAGCACGAGAACTCACTCGATTCTGCTGGTCGATGCTTCGGACAACGTAACGTTCGTGGAGGAAACAAAAATGTCAGACGGCTCTTGGAAGTCCCAAATTTTCGAGACCAAGCTGAAGAGTCGATAAAAAGAGAATTCCGAGCCCGATCGGGAAACATTATATTTGGTATAATGACGTATAAAAACGATACAATTACTTATTGAGACAGTGTTAGCGACGGTATATGAACAACGAGGTAACTACACAAGTAAATAGATACATTTTCCACAAATATATATATATATATATATATATATATATATATATATATATATATATACCTACTTTGTACGCAAGACTCACACTGGATTATATTTTTACCGAAATTCGAAGAAGCCTTATCAATCCTCGTCGGACATTTGTTCTTCAACGTCACTCTGTAGAATTGACGAACGGGCTTCGTCGTCGGAATCCACAGCGACGGAATCATCGGCGCTTGTTGCCGTTATCGGCTCTTCCGAAGATGACTGTAAATTGCAATATCACTTTTTAAACCCTCGATCTCCAATGAGAAAATGGAAGGTTGTTTTCTGATATCGGTATTGGGGTGCGCCGTGCAAGGAAATTCGACCCAGGAGGTTTTCCCATTTTACTTACAAGGAACATCCCTCAGGTGACACCCTTCGATTTTGTTGAAATTTAGACATGTTATAAAGCACCGAAAAGTAAGCGATACGTATTTTTTTTATCGGCGGAAAAACGGTTTTAAGGGGTGAAACCACCCCTCGAAAAAAAGCATCTCTAGGGGTAATATAACAGTTTCACACATATGGAGTCCACCGATTTCAATGAAACAAAAACGAAAATTCTTCTAATCCGAAGCAATGAAAAATCCACTATAGTGACATTGCAAAAATAAAAATTACGGGGTGAACCACCCCTATATTGAGGGGTGGTTTCACCTCTTAAAAACGTTTTTCCGCCGATAAAAAAATACGTATCGCTTACGTTTCGGTGCTTTATGACATATCCAAATTTCAACAAAATCGAAGGGTGTCACCTGAGGGGTGTTCCTTGTTAGATGGAAAATTAGAGTTCAGCGTGACTTTTCCGCGTAAATCAGATGGGGAAAAAAGCTATTAAGCGCAACCACTTGAATTTGGCAATTAGAGCGGTCAAACTTGGCACTTTCTCATACCTGATAATATGGTAATTCTTTAGATAAGTGACTTTTCCGAAAAATATTATCCGATAAAATATTATTTATCGGGTTATAAATTATGATATTCAGTCGGGGAAAGCTAAACAATTTCATTTACATATTTTTTACGGCCAAAAAATCGTTAAATATAATTTCGAATTTTCCAAAAACTCAAACAAATCCAATATAGACGTCGAAATGTTCAAAAATGCCCTATTTTATCACGTGTTTCCGCGAACTTCAAAACCGCATAACTTTTTACGGAGGGGAGATTTCAGCTTTTCCTGACTGAATATCATCATTTATAACCCAATAAATGAGAAAGTAGCAAAAAATTAATTTTATTTTTATAACTTTTTTACTTTACTTTCTTTTACTTTACTTAATTTTTTAATTTACTTTTTATAACTTTAGATAAGTTATTTAAACATTTTAATAACTTATCTAAAGAATTACCGATAATATTATTTGAATGGAAAGAATAGATTTTATCCACACGCTAATATATAGATTCGCAAGCCTTTCCGACTTTTGTTCGTTGTTTCTCTTCTCATTAAAATTCAGGTCCAAGCGCACTCGTTTCAGATCGTCCAGCCGAAGGATATCCGATTGTGTTTTTTACTCACTTGGGAGAAAATTTGTTGCCCTTCCAAGTTTTTATTAACGAGATTTCCCATCCAAAAGGCCTCGGAGCTGTTGTTGTAGACGAGCATACCCTTAACGTGAAACAACAATTTTTCGTGCAGTTGCTTCGCCGGTGGTACCACTTTAGCCAGGGCCATATCCTTTTTCTCGGTGCAATCGACACAGACCATATTCAAATATCGGGTCCCGCCTGAAGAAACGAAAAGACGATTATTTCTAAGAACGGTGACCATTCGAAAGGTTTTTTACGTAGTAGGAGAGTTTTCAGAATCACGTGCTTTGCATCGACTTCATTATTCCCGTAACTTCGTCGGTGTGATAGCGGAGATTTTGCTCGAGTATGGGTATTCCGCTGCCGAGAAAGATTCTCAACAGAGAGGTCATTGATTTGAGGAAGGGCAAGAGCACGGAACGCGACGAACTTTTGCATATCTGCACGATTTTTTGAACGTTCACACCGACCTGTTGCCAAACTTTGATTCGCGCGGGATCCCTGTGACGACAAAATAATAATGGGATTGTGAGAAGAGAACACGGGTGTCGAGGTTGCCCAATGCGCCGATTCGTTACTGAAAGAAACAGAATACTCACGTTTTCGCCTCGTTCAACGCGATCTTAACACCGCTGATCAAGCCTTCGAACAACTTTTGAAACATGTGGGGAAAAATGGCTTTCGTAATGGAGGGCAAACGGTCCAAACGATCTTGAGTCTTGTCGAGCTTCGAGACTTCGTCGGGCAACCATTTCAATACCGTGGTCACGGTTTCCAGAGGATTTGGCTCGTTTTGCATCCAATTGGCGAGAAAACCAACGACAGCCGTTTTGTAAGCAGCTCCCGTTGCTTTGTCGTCGGGCCACTCCAGTGCCAAAAATCCGGAAGCCATGTTAGCTGTTGGCAAACAACTTTATCAGTACAGAGGAATAATGCTCCAGGAGGATCAATTATTGAGAGGATCAATTTCGTACCTTGTTTATTTTTAAACTGTTGGGTAAACGTGTCGGAATGCTTCATCAACGATCGGCACATTTTCACAACGGCAAAAGCGAGCGATATATCCGTGGATACGTCAGCAAGCGATTCGAAATATTTGTAAGATTCGGCGACCAGTTCCTTCGACGAGCGAAGCATCGAATTTTGTTTGTCCATCTGACCGGCGAGAGTTCTAAGCCCGTCTGCAAAGTGTTCGTTGAGTTAATGTTTCTCATGTCTCAGGATCGCTCGGAATATTGTTAATGGGCGACATTCTACCTAGGTAGGTCGAAAAATGGCATTTTCCAAAAATATTTTTATTCGATACTATCACCTTTTAGCTACATTCTCTTAAAATGTAATGGAAATATTCCTAAAATTGAATAAACTATAGCTTTTAACAGTCGGCCGTTATTACTTCCTAAATGGAAAGAACAAAAATTCGATAAATTTCGAGAAAGAAAAATTGTTTATATATATATTTTTTTAAATATGTACAACATTTTAAGAAACACTACTGACAAAATATACAAACAAACTTAAGTACTACGAAAAAAAAAAAATTTTGTTTCCCTCAAATTAGTAACTAATTTTTTCCCTCATACAAGTAACTAAAGTTATGACAAAAGTCGAAAAAAATTGATATTTTCATTTTTATGATGATAACACGATTTTTAGGAACAATACACTTGGCTCTTTAATTGTTTTGGAAAGCTTTGATCAATCGGTCTGGAAAAACTGTTCGATGGATCAATTAAAAAATTTACAGGGCTATCGGGGGTACATTAGGCTGAAAAAAACCTGGCAACATTAACCTTTCCATCAATATTTATAAAGTAGTGATATATTTACTGAAAAACCATAGAAAGTCATTTTTGTACTTTTTTCAAAGTAAGGTCTTATATACGCAAAAAATTTCAAAATTTTTCATTTACAAAAAAATTTACTCGATTAGCCTGAACGGTTAGGAATATTTTAAGCTTTACAGAAGTGATAAATTCCAAAAATAAGGTAAGATTACATTTATAATAGATACCGCGCGGCGCGCCCGACCGTCAACTTCAAAGCCGTTTTTCGACGATTCACTTTTTTGAACCTTGTGAAAGTTCTAACTCTTGAACGAATGTTCAGGTCGCTTTGAAATGTTTACAACATATTCTTAGTATCATCACCTATGGTGTGAACCACAGAAATAGTAATTTCGATGACACAAAAAAAATATAAAAAATAAAACACCGACAGAAAATTGAGTAAAAAAATTTGAAGTTTCGAATTTATATTATAATAATTTTAAAAAAATAATATTGTTGGTTCATACTGAAGATACATTCATTATGCAATTCTAAGTATGTTCATTTTTTTTCAGACACCCACATCGATGCCGAGAACTTTTACCACCAACGCGCGCGCAAAAAAATACATTCCTTCATTATGTTATATCTCCGCCATTTGTTAATATTTCTGATTTTTTTTTTACATATACTTAACCATGTGTATAAATGATCCGTAAAAAAATGTTGTCAATATATGCGTCATTTTTTTTTAACCGTGTCTAGAAAAGTACCTTCGGAAATCGGCGAAACTGCGTATATAAGGCCTTAATGTTAAGGGTGAAAAAAATTCTCAAGAATCGACGAAAGAGACTTTTAGGAAGTATATTCAAATGTTCAAAGCTGCCCTTTAATACCCTGTGCGATCTTTGGTTGCTGAGATATCGATGATCAAAGACAAAATGATTTTTTTTTATTCAAGGTCGGATATCTCAGCAAAAAGTTGATGTAGAGACCAACAAAATCAAATTGAAGCTAAACAAACAAGCTAACTGACCTACGCATTGATTCAACTGAACAAAATTTTCCCAAGCCTGTGGCCTTGAAAAACAAAAAAAAAATTTGGAGAATCTTTGTCGCGCTATTTCTTATGATTAGGCGATAACCGTAGCTCACAACATTTTTTGGCCAAAAGATCTCAAAACTAGGAACTGGAGGCTTCGAAATACTTTTTTTCATCTCAATACGATCATTTTTCACACAGATACAGCGCTTCAAAAAACATTAAAAAGATTTAAGAAATTTTCTGTTCCTTTGATGTTTTGGAGTAGTGTGTGTACCTTTTTGTTTTAAAAAATGCGTTTTTTTTCACCAACCGTATGCCAGAAAAAAATCGGAATTTGGCCATTTTTCGGACCTTTCGTTAGATGTAGCCCTTTAAACAATTAAACGCGATCAAAATTTTCCAAAAATTGCTATCAAATAAGAAGCAGCATGAACCAAACGATTTCCATTCGAGTTGCTAATATATTTGGTATTGCCACGTATGGATTATACAAGTATAACGAAAATATAGAAGTTACAATCGATTACCTCGCAACAATGGATGATACTTTGCAGTTCGGAAGCCCTTCCAATCGAAAATTCGCGTGAGAAGCGAGAGAATCAACTTAGCGACGTGTCGATTTTTCGTATCGTCCTGTTCTCTAAGCTCGTCGATAATGTCCTTAAGTTTGGTGCATATTTTCGGTAGCAAATGAACGAGATCGCGCAATAGAGCTTCCGAGGCTTCGCCACCCTCGAACATACCAAGGAGCTCTTTCACGAGAAAGCAAATTTGTGCTTTCGTAATGCAAGTAGCATTTGGACTCTTCTCTTGATTCAGTCTTAGATCCAAAAGATCGACGACTTTCGGATCCAAGTGGCGGAAGTACGTGGTATTCTTGGAGCACAATGTAGAACCAATTTCCCACGCTTCCCACTCTGGTATACCGATCGTTTTGTCGAGGCTCGCGCGTTTCCCCTTTTTCGCAGCTTTTTTCTCGACTTTGACGAAAGGCGGAGCTGGAAAGATGTGAAAGTAGCATGGAGGCGGTTGATAACGCGCGTCCGCCGTCTTGAGCATGCCGCTGAATTCCGCCTGGAGATTCATCAGATTGTCCAATCGTTTGAGAACTTGCTCCTGCAAATCAGGATCGGTCTGTGATACGAAGCCACTGACGAGCTCGCGAAACCAGTTGATGCAACAGATTATGAGATCGAGGGTCCAGGGCTCCGGTGCGTCCATGTCCTTGGGCACGAGCACGGGACAACCGAGCAGAACGTTTATATCTTCGAGGCTACCGTCGCTCAGGCGCATGTAACAAATTCGCAAGAGCCGTAAAAAAGCTGGTACAACAGCGCCGTATTTGCCATCGCCAAAGTTGATGACGCACTTTTGTGGCTCGTTGGCGATCTCGTTGAGGCCAAATTTCGCCACCAGTTCACCCCGATAATCGTTCAAATCGCTCATGTAATCGTTGACGAATTCATCCTGAAATTCTTCAGTTATTTCGCGCAAAAACGGCGGATCGATATTCTTCGTATCGGCGATAACGCTACCGATCTGATCGTAGAAGAGTGCACGTGATCGTGGACAATTTTTCACGCCGAGTTGCACTTTTTCGACGAGATCTTTGGCTAATTTGCAGGACTCGGATTTACCAGCCAAATGCTTTATCGCCATTGCCGCGTTCAAGACTCCCTTGCACTTGGTCAGAGTTTTCGCGTTGGACAATTGTTTCTGCAGGAGTATGAAGAGATCGTCCCGCAGTGCCTCGGACGTCGAATCCTTTTTCGTGCAGAGAGCGTACAAAAGATCGCTCAGTGTTGCGACTTCTTGCAAATCGAAGTTATCGATTTTTTCCAACAATATTCTCAGGTGATTGCAGTGCGCGTGAAGATACTTCATCTCGTCCTCGTTCTCGGTCATTCGCCGCAATATTTCGAGAGCGCCCTTGGCCGTTTGGTCGTTATTGCCCATTAGAAGTATAATCTTCTCGATGATCTCGCGCTGCTTGTAAAGCGTGTCCGCCTGACTGACGAATTGAGACTTGAACCATTCGATGGCAAAGTCAACGTAGGTTCGATCTTCCGATTTCAGGAGATTGCTGGCCAATTGAAGGGCCTCGGGCTGCAAATCTTTCGCGACTTCCTTGTAATCCTGATAGAGCGAAGACAGCAAGCTCGCCCGATAAAAGCCCGTTTTAACGTGTTGCTTGAGTACGGTCTCGGAATTCTTCTTCAGTGACTTGTCCGAATGTAGAAGCAAGAGAATAACGAGGTCCAGGGGTTTGGCCGGTTCCGCAGTCTTCTTTACGACGTTTCGCGCCGCCTTCGACATCTCCTTCGACAACAAAATGCTCATTTTCAATTCGCTCACCAGGAGCGTTTGATTCGTAAAATATTCCTCGGTTTTTTCGCCCAACAAAGGCTGCAGTTCCAACGATCGTAGTACCGTGAGTGTTTTTTCGCAAATTACAGTCGTCGGGCACTCGTAGAGAACGAATCTCGCCATTGTCGGAACTCGCCCTACCACCAAATTGTTCTTCAACATATTGAGAATCTTTTCTCGCAGCTCCTCGAGGTACTCCTTGCCCAGGGTCAAGTTCGTAATGCACTCGAGTACGACGCTCGTCAGTTCCACGTGGGACTCCATCAATTTGCTCAACATCTCGGCGATCGCGTGATGCTGAACGTCGATCACGAGATCCGGAAGAAACAAAATGAGCTCCCGCTGGAACCAGATCGGACAAGTTTCCAGGAGTTCCTCCAGCCTCATCGTCAACAAATCAGTGTCCACGACTACTTCCAAAAAACGAAATTGTTGCAACAACAGAGACGCCCAAGGAACGTCCTCCATCGAATCTGCCACGAGAATGGCCTCGTTGAGCTTTTGCAGCAGCTGATCAGCCACGGCTGTCTGCATTTGCGGAATTTGTAGCATCGTTCGAACCAGGGAAAAGTTCGTGCCTGCGCCCGGTTTTTGCTGTTGGCTCACGACGGACACATCGTTCAGGCCTTTCTTCAAGTTCTCTTCGTCATTTATGTAAACCTTCCACAGGTCCACTATCTCGTCTCTTTTGAATATACCGCTGGAGAACAGCTCGATGATCTTTTTCACAATCATGGCTGGATTGTCATCTGGAAGCGACGGAATTCGACATTTGTAACCAAATTTTTTCAAGCGTATAATTCTTCACATTGCGTAGAGGAGGTGTGCTTAAGATGACATAGTCAGATAAGACGATACACCCTGAATAACTTTCCAAATATTCGCGCTATACGAGGAGCGATGACGGTTTATGGGCGGCCAATAAGTGTTGCTAGTAGCAAAATCTAGTATAACCGTCAGTGAACTCGAGTCCTGAACTAATGTCCTGAAACTCATTCTATTTCATTATGATGATACACCTTTATGAATATACGCTTTATGGATATACTTTATGCATTCACTCATAAAATTAATTACACATCTATTTAGTATGAATATCAAGATGTTAGAAAATATATGTATTTTTTTTCGGTGTAAAAAATGGCCGACTACTCGAAACTTATTGGGGGCCGTCCATAAATTACGTAACGGAAAATTTTACGATTTTTGACCCCCCCCCCACGTAACGGGACCGTAACGCTTGCCCAGAACCCCCCCCCCCCCCCCCTATCCCGTTACGTAACGGGTGCTTTGTCAATAATTGCGATTTTTTTCATAGACATAACTAATTATGAAAGGATCGGGTTTATACTCATTTTATGAAGTATATATTCATCTAGTTTTATACCAATTTTTATGACAAAATCTTGAAAATTAACCGAGATATATGCCTTGATTTGACGACGAAAAAAAAAGTTCTCTTCATTGTCCCATCGATATCTTTATGAAAGGTTATCTGTAAATTGAAAGTCAACAATTTATCGATATCTATACAACTGTAGCTATCGTTTTGCGTAGCCGTTTTTTTACTTTGTTTTTTATACATAATGCCGACAGTTTGAACATTTTGTTCTATTTTCAAGGCCCTTTTTCTGTATTGTAGCAGTCTTTAAAAAGTAATTATCAAATGTTAAAAACGTGGATACGTACAGCCTCAGTCACTGCGATTACAAAAATGTTTTTAAAAAAATTGAAAATCGGTTGATAAGTTTTTAAGTATTCGCTCGGACAAGGTCGAAAAAACTAGTTTCGAGAAAAACGCGATCAAAGTTTTCGTTCCGTGTTTATTGATATAAAGTTACGATTTTTTCTAAAATATTGATACTTACATTGAAGTATCTAGTCGCGGGCGATATGACGGTTCTTCATTTTCATGATAGTTCACAAAATAATAAGAGCCTGTACTTTATCTATTGTAAATGATGCCACACCTGTAGGGACTGAGGCCACTAACCGGTCGCGCTACCTGTTCTCACTAAAGTGACTATAACTCCGTCAATTTTCGTACTTGTGAATAAAAATGTTGCCAACATATTTTTTAATACATGTACTTTCAAGAATTATTTTTTAAAAATGTCCGTCAAGTTTTGCTTGGGGTATGTGGAAAAGCTACTGTGCAAGTTCTTGCACAGTGATTTTCCTCCGTAATTGACATTGCGTATAGAAAGCTGTAAGCTGTCCACGGTAAAATTGTACTCGAGGTTTAAATTAAAAACTTGAACATGCAGAAATTTTGCTATTTCTGGCAGTTTTAAAATCAAACCTTCACTGCCCCCCCCCACGTACGTAGACCGTAACGCCTGGCCGAACCCCCCCCCCCCCCCAATTGCATTACGTAATTTATGGACGGCCCCTTGAAACAGTTTTTTTCCCATTGGCGTGACAAATAACTTCAACAATTTTCACTCGATTTACTTCAAATTTAAACGTTATGTTCCTAATTGCATTTCGCATAGAAGTACGTACGGAATTTCTGATTAATCGAAAACTTTTCATTTTATGAGCAGTTTATGAGCAGTTATAACGAAATTTTACACTGAAAATTCATTTCTTAAATTCAAATACCTACAACTTTTGAATAAAACAATATTTTTTAAATTCCGTACGTACTTCTATAGGTATTCTAATGTAGATTGACGAGAATTTTTGTTTTTTGTTCTAGGTAAAAAATTGTGGATGCTAAATGTCACGCCGCGGAGCGCCTAAAAAAAAGATAACAAAAGAAAATATTAGTAGTCGGCCATTTTGTAAATCGAAAAAAAAAATATATATTTTCTAACAGCTTGATATTCATACTAAATAGATGTGTAATGAATTTTATGAGTGAATCACTTTTTCACAAGAAACAAAATTGTTAAATTCGCACATGATTTTATACTTGTTACTTTAGCCTAACCCCTTAAGCACAACTCCTCGTTAGTAGTTAATCGTGTGGATAAAAATAATTAAATGGAATTGAAAAATCGACTTAGATCTGTAAAAATTTGCCATGTACCCATTTGATGAGGTCCGTCGTTATCGCTCAGTGTGATACCAGATCTTTTGAAGAAATCCTCCAGTTTGTCGCTGCTTACACCCAGGAGTTTTTTCTTCGGTGACAACGGATTTTTCTCAACAGCAGCTTTCATCGGTGAAGTCAGTTTCTTCAATAAGCTGGTGTTGCTTTCCCTCTGGCTAGGTCGCTTCAGAGAAATTTGCGAAGGTCTTCCGAGCTGCGTAGGTCGGCTTTCCGGCACCCTGGAATTCTCGACCCTCTGACTAGCGACACGTGGATCAACGCGGCGTAACTTGAGGGGACTATCGGCACGCGGTACATTTTCTTGATCGCTCTCGCTGTCCGAGATCGAGCTCACGAATCTTTTTCGTTTGCTCAGCAGCTTTGCCTCCCGAGGATCCTCGGCATCGGGCGGTGCTTCGTCAGTTTTGGCGTCGAACTCAGCCGGTCTTTTGCGTTTGTTTGGGATACTCGATGGTATTTCTTTCGCAGCGAGTTTAACGGGACTCTGAATGTTTTCAACTTCTTCAGAGATCAAGGTACTTGCGGGGGAACGTCTCGATTTGCGGGACACTTGCGGCGTTGGTTCTCGACTTGCTTTTTCCGGATTTTTCTTCTCTTTGGTTGGGCTTCCACGCGTTTCTAAGGCTCCCGACACAGTGTGTGCTTTTCGCAGGAGCATCTCGGAATTTGACACCCGTTGGGAGCCTCTGACCGACGACGCGCGCGACGAGCACGATAACATTTCCTCATCCTTGGAGGATACTTGCGATCCTGTCGTCGAGTGCAATCCCCTGTGCAAGCCACTTCGAGACGTTAACCTCCTTCTATCCATTTGGAAAGCCTCTCGATCGTTTATTCCGACAGAATTCTACGCACACTCTTGAGATGCTTCCTGAGAACGAAATAAAATCGCGTATGACATCGAGTAAACGCGTGACATTTGACAGTTCAGCTTATCAATTCGCGTCGTCTACTTGTTGCGCGTTGTTTGGCACCGTCACATTTTTTCGTAGTATATATAAATATATCGACACTTCTAGCACTGGCTACCGGCAATTCTTTTTCGTTCCGAAATAATCGTCTAAAAGTTGTTGAAAATGAGTCGCAATTGTTCGAATTTTCACATTTTCTCTAACGCATGAACCTTTTGTTTCATTTCCCATAAAGCAAGTACGCGAAATAATCGACAATATATCTTCGGGCGGTTCGTAAAACATCAGTACGTCGGTAAGTCAGGGATCGTATTACTCGTGGAAGATTAGTGGAAATTTATACCGAGACTCGTTTTTTCGATCAAATTCGTGCAGAAATAGAATAAAGTTACCTCGGTAAGGAGTTTTCGTCGTCATTCCCGACGAGACATTGTCATTCGATCGTTTGCGAGGAAGATCGGACGAGATATTTTCAGGATATGTCGCCGATAACGGTGCAATCATAGCGCGAAAAATACTGCGATGAATTGATTGAAAATATCGGATGTTTTCGATATGAGTGCAATTGCCATGACTTTTGCCAGACAAGAACTTTTACACTGGAGTAAACTTGGAGTCAATCTCGTTTATAATAACGCGCGTGGGACTCGATGTTAATTATTGAAAGACACCTCGCCATCGTCTATTCGTTGAAAGAAAAAGTAGCTGCGACAATCTTAAGGGGAGGGTAGGGGTTTGCACTTTTGAAAAATCGATTTTTTTGTCTTTTCTTATAGTTAAACATTTCAAGAATATTATCCCAAAATTGCAAGTCAATCAGAGCAAAACTCTCGAAGTTATTGACTATTTAGTCCCGCTCCTCTAACACTGTAGCTCCGACTTCTCTAAACTTCAAACGCGTTTTTCTCGAAACCACTTTTTCCAAAGTCCGTGTTCACTGCCATTCGAAAACTATATGACCGATTTATTTCAATCTTGGTACACACTTTCTACATATAAAATACCTCCCCCCAACGGTTAGTTTGAGCTTTTTTTTACATTGAGGGGGTTTTCCACCCCCAAAATGGCGGAATTTTTCGTGAAAAATAGCACTCTTCACTTTACATGACCAACAAAAATTTAGAAATGAAAAAAAAAATTATCAAAGACCGTTGAGGGGAGGATTTGATGATACTTTGACTAAATTCTAATGGTACTTGATTTCACATAATTTCTAGCTGAGATACAGTGAACACCGCAAATCGTGTTTTTCCAAAGGCGTTCTTGGAAAAGCCTTGTCACCGGCTTGTTTGTGGATATTTTCGCGTACAAATTTCACGGAATGTTCTTGAAATGACACTTAACAATATACAAAAGGTTTCAATAAATATACTCCATCCATATAGATGAAAAAAATTCGCAAAAAGCGTTTTTTTCACGTTGAAACCCCTACCCTCCCCTTAATCATTTTGGCATTCGCGAAATTTAATACCGCGCTGGCTAGAGCGCGTGAAAACTTTGAATCTCCGTTGTTTACACGCGTTTCGCGGGCTTTTCGACGCACCGAAACGCGCAAACTCGAGGGAGGTCAGAGTGTTGAACGTATCGCGAGAGCCACCGATCGCGTGCGTGCCCAAAACATGCTGTGCACTGCTGATGTACGCTATATACACAATGTAAATACATACATTGTCGCAATGGTGAAGCTGAAACGGAGGGAAAAAAGTAGGGATGTAGATTAGAGTACGAAAGCGTAATGGCTTCTCGCGTTTGGTGGATACGCGTACTATATTCTCATCGGTATACGTCTCTCGACGGAGTCGAGGAAAGTACGAGTTGGAGGAACGAGAGTCGTGACATACATTCTCCGCCTTCGTCTTACTCGCTCCCTCCCTCGCGTGATAAATATACAAAAATTTGATTGGACGTATTTGTCGCGAGGTCTTGTATTATTTTTTTCGTCGCTTCCCGACAAGAATGGCCGCTGTTCTTGGAAGAAAGCTCGGCGTTTCCGTGCCGGTGATCGGCAAAGCGAATTTACCGATTTTCACGACATGCCGGTAAGAATTTAACGATTCGAACGTTCTTCTTTCAATCCATGGTACGCGTTATTCCGAAACTCCGCGACGAAGTTTCAATCTCTCACGCGTGTTGGGTTGTTTTGTTTTTTTGACCTTTGTGCGATTTTGTAGATTCGTGGCAAGGTCGTCGGAGCGACAGGACAGCAGCGAAGGATGGCTGAGCAAACTCGGTGTGAGAAAGCTCGAGCCAACAAAAGAATCACACTCTCGTATGTTGTCCGACAAAGAAGTCATTTGGGCACTTCATACGCACAATATACGCCCCGACTCGATCGACAAATACCTCAAAAATTAGTGAGTTCCACGGGTATATTTATGTCGCGACCTTGTGACGCTATTCTCGTATCTCGACGCAATTGTCCCGCGTTCATCGTTGTTCATATTTTTCTCAATTCATCGGACGCACTACGCTTCACAATCGTGCATTGAAAGCTACTTTTTTTCGAAAATTTAAAAAATGGCCGCTCCAAAGTACACAATGATGGAGCGAAGAAAAATTACCATTGCTTTGATATTTGCAGTGAAGCAGGGTTTGTAAAAAACCCCTGATTAATGAAATTTAGAAATTTTCATAATTGATTTAGCAAAGAATGGACCTTAACATTTTTTAATAATTTATTTAGTGAAAAAAAGAATTTAGAAAATTTAAATAACTTTGTGAAAAATGGAATTGTAGAAAATTTAAATAATTTATTACTAATAAGTTGAATTTTAGAAAATTTTGATAATTTATTACTGATAACTGGAATTTAGAAAATTTTAATAATTTAGTGAAGAGTAAATGGCCGAAAAACCTAGATAGTGAATGAATTATCGATTTTTTTTCTACTTTTGAATGTTCGTTGCAGCGAGGAGCACGTTAATCTTATCCATTCCAAAAAGTCGGATTTGAATTGCGAATTGGTCGCCTCGTGGAACGTCGAAGTCGGCGATCTGGATCAGGCACTTCATCTCTGGCAGTATACCGGAGGCTACGAGAGAATAGATCGGGGTCACGCCATACTCTCCAAAGATGAGGTAATTGTTTTGATTAATATCCGATCCAACGTGTACCGTACTATCGTTTTGGTACCATTGATCAATAATTCTGACGATTTTGGGCATATGTGATTGAAATCAATGAATGCGAGAGTAATCTTTTTAATGGAGATCTCTCGGGACCATTAATAATGGTCGCCTGGGGTCTTGAAAGACCCAAGGTCTCTTCATTTCCATCATCACTTCTACATGTTTCAATTTTTTCTTTTTTCACAAAATCTATTTTTCAACGAATTCAAAATGTGTACCCCGTTGATATTCAACCTCTTCTTTCCAGACCTATCAAAAGTTACTCAGGGAGCGAGGAAATTACCTGAGGTCCCGCCATTTGCAATATCTCCTCGCGTTCAGTTACTGGCCTCCCATCGTGAAGAGGGAAGGTAAAAACTTATACGAGATACGAAGCTACAGACTGCGACCTGGCACCATGATAGAATGGGGAAACAATTGGGCCAGAGCGATCAATTACAGGCGCAACAACGATGAAGCTTTCGCCGGTTACTTCTCCCAGATCGGACGTCTCTACAACGTTCATCACATCTGGTGTACGTGTTTTCTACTAATTCTAACTCGGTAGCCTACCGAAAACAAATCGTCCGGTTACATTTGCAATTCGCTTAAGTTTAAGCGCTCTCGGTAAAGGGCGAGAAAAACAGGTAAACTTCGGGAATTTTTATCTCAAAAACGAATGTTTCGATTGGATCCGCGTTTTTTTTTATTGGACAATATGTACATTGAGGTATGTTTAGGAATTTTTAAAAATAAATTCGTTGACTGAAAGCGATTCGAACGCGTTTCTCTCGAAACATCGTTTTCAAAGTCGGTGTCAGATGTATCTCGAAAACGGCTTCTCCGATTTTGTCCAAATTTGGATACAATATTCTTCGAGTTTTTCTCGTTCGCCACATAGGATTTTTTTGAAATTTTCATTTTTGACGAAATTGCGAGCGTTTTAATTTAACATTCGTTTTTCGTTCGCAATTTCCGACGATTTTGCATTGCATACATATTGCATAAAAAAGCAATGGTTCAATCAAATGAAAAACCCCTACGTGACGAACCGCGTTTGAATCGCTTCTAGTCAACGAATTTATTTAAAAAAATTCCTGAACATACCTCAATGTACATATTGTCCAATAAAAAAACCCGGATCCAATCGAAACATTAGTTTTTGAGATAAATATTCCCGAAGTTTACCTGTTTTTCTCGCCGTTTACTCAGCTACCTCCCCTTAAGTGATTTTTCGCGATTTTTTTTCAGTGGAAAGACAAGTAAGAGAATAATAATAATCAAGGATGTTAGTCATAGCTTCAAGTGAACAAAAAAAAATTATCTTAAAAAATAATACAAAATGGTGACGCTGAAGTCATTATCGCGAGCCATGTTGAATTTGACCTGCTCTGCGGCACGCAGTATAGAGCAAATTTGAATTTGGAAAAGAATATAAAAATTTCTATTAATTTACATGAGTATAGCTAGAGAAATACGTAAGGGATTTCGGAAATATGAATTTTTGTGCAATGGGCAAGCATTTAAAGTAAAAACTTAATTTTCGACAGTAAAAAAGGATAATCATTTGTTAATAACTAATGTTGTAATTAACTCATGGAAAATCCCGTACGTAATTCTCTTTGGAATGATATTTTAAAGATGTGGTTAAAATTTGAAGTGAAAATAATGAAAATTGTTGGAGTTACGCTGCGTGGCGTTTTGAAAATTGTTCCGAGAAAAAACCTTCGTTTTCCAGGCACCGAACTTTATCCCCATTATTCTAGATGGTTCAATGCATCTCTTAAACCAATTTTTTTTAAATTCTAGTGGCGTTACCCCTTAAACGAACGACCGGTATGCAATCGTCAATTCGAACGGAGAACAATTTTCGTGCAATTTCGAAAAGAAAAAGTATGTTTTTTTCGCCCCTAATCGCTCGGTGGTTTACAGGTTACAAGGATCTTCAGTCGCGCAAGGAAACTCGCGAGAGCGCTTGGCGATCACCCGGCTGGGACGAGTGCGTCGCGTACACCGTTCCACTGATAAGAGAGATGCACTGCCGCATACTGAGTCCGACCTCGTTTTCTCCGAGCCAGTAATATTTACAAATACAATATGTATGTGTATATACATATGTATATTTCTGCCGGATATCTTCGTGCATTTGTATATTGAATAACGCCCGATAATCGTGTACGAACGACCGGAGTTGCGTCCGAACAAAGTTAATCGTTTCTTTTTTAAATTGTTTATCAGCAACGCGAGCTCGCATGGAAATCTTTTAAGCCGATTTCACGCGAGTTTGAATTTTCCGTTTCTTTCAAAGAAACTATGTCCGCGCGCACCGAAATATTTTGTTCTTTTTTTTTTACATCGATCAAGTGCATTTTAAACGAAACGCAAGGCGTTATAACCCAACGACTGTATGTACCAAATTGTACGAGACATAAAGAAAATCTGCGTCGTACGAAATTATACCAAATCTAATCTTTGATTCTGAACCACGAAGCTTATTTAAACGACCCTCGTCTCAAAGTCGCAAAACTGTTACGGAATTCCAATCATTCACAAACAAACGAGTATGTTTTCACTTGTTTTTTTTTTATTATCTAATCAGCACAGTGTTTTTTTCTTCGTCGAACGATCGGTAAGTGTTGCTTTCTGCCGAGTCTGTTCGTACAGTAGGATTCTTCCGAAAACAATCCCCGCCAAACGTTTCTTCTCATCTTCGACCATTGGTTTTTGTTTCGTTTAGTTAAAAAAATGTATTTATACTCTACCTAAACTTAAAGATAAAAATAATTACCATAATAATCGTTACAGTTAATAAAGACCGAATACGAGTCGGCTGGTTTTGTTTTTCTTTTTTTTTCCGTTTGCCTCACAATAACGTGCATTGCGCTTTCTCGATTGATTACTTGCTACGAAGGTATTGGTTTGTTTCTTTAGTTGATTTTTTTTTATCGTTTCTTGTATAATATATAATATATATTTGTATATTATTAATAATATTAATAATAATATAGAGTATTCGTTCTATACTCGTGTGTACCTAGTTTCAATGTTATATAATTGAGTGTAATTCTGCGTGAGCAAATTATTGACCACAGATCTTGGCTCACTGATATTCGATCCCGTGACTCATAATGACTCGTCGCCGGGGAACACTTCAGCATTGCTTGATAAAACGGTTCCTTCTTTCTTTTTTCTTTTTTTCTTCATCATCTCATCTCCTAAAACGGACACTTGTCCTTCGTAGTTTTTGTTTCTTTATTTATTTCTTTATTATACGATTAGCTATATTACGCTCTTCTACGACATCTCAAAACATTTTACAAAAGACAAGCGACACTCCATTCTTCCTCTTCCTTATTCTTTTTTGTTGTTGCTGTTGCTTTTACGAATGTATATTCTAATTTTCTAATATATGACAAAGTATGGAAGATCATGGAACGCGGCGTAAAAAAGAAACGGAATCAAGAGACGAGACGCAAACAAAATCGTATCTCCCGATAGGCGGAAGAGAAAAACAAGGGAAAAAAATGGTATAATCTTATCTTCACAATTGCCAAATCGTTATTCGTCACGAAATGATATAAACGAAAAATTGAGAGTATGAGTGTGATTTGATGTTCGTGTGTGTGGAATAATTAGCGATACATAGATTTACAAAGATGTATTTTTTTTTACGTGCTCTGATTCAAAGCACGACGTCCGACGTTTCACAATATTGCGTTTTTGCGAAACAGCAAACTGCGCCGTTAATACGCAGTTATCTAAGAAAGAAAAAAAATGAAATCACTACCCTTACGAGGTGAGAGAAAAGGGAATTCGTTAAGTCGGGAATACTATAAAGCGGCGTTTGCAAGAATTAAGAGGGCTCTTATTTGCTGAGACGACACCAACGATTCCTTCGTGTGAACTGCAAGCCCAGAAAGTATTTTTCGAAGTATACACTGAGGGGCTGATTTGCTTTTCTTTATAACAAAAATGTATCCTAACGGATTACAGAGCTAAGATACGGAAGTAACAAAAAAATCGTTCATACGCTTTTTTTCTTATCATGATGCCCCTGCTACAGACTAGGAAACCTCGATTTTTTGCTTCCTCAAGCTTTTCACTTTTGGTTCTTCGCTACACAGAGATTGACGAATTTGTTTTTTTTTCTCTTCTTTTTCTATAAACGCTTCGTTTTCTTCGTCTTCTTCTCGCTTACAAAGATCTCTTACAAACTCACTTAAACAGCGAACATAGTTATATCTACAAATGCGGAAGTAAAGAAAAAAGATTCATTCTCTAAAATGGTATTTTGTCTGTATATGCGCGTGTGTGTATACGACTGTGTGTGTGTGTGTGATACAGGATGATTATTGCGAAGTAATTTGCCTGAAACAAGGATCCAGGAGGGTGCATTGACATTGCCATTAGCGACAATATTGACGTGTGCAATGAAGATTTGTACTGATACAGCAACAGCCCCCTCTACGCAGCAATGTTGACTCTCGTGGATACATGTTTTCAGATAAATTCAGATTGGAATGCACGGACGAGTGAATTAAGACAGTTGCAGCACGAATTGCCAGAAAAATCAGCGCCATATGGAAGGATGGACATCGTTCGAGTAAAAAGAAACAAAACAATTGTGGTTTTCTATTTGAATAAGGTGACGAAATAATTATCGTGAAAGCACAAATAGAATTTGTTTTTTTTTTAAATATCAGCCACCAACATTTTTCCAAGATTTCCATTTATTATTTATTCTCTCCAACAGTATTTTGAATAATTTGCCATTCGAGCGACGTCCATCTTTGTTCGACATTATTTCAATCGCTCCAACAAACTTATACAGATTAATCGATGGTGAGAAAATTGGATTACAGCATGTTCTTCTTATTGCTAAAAATAATCGTAATAAGGCATTTTTCATTCAGCTTTCTCTCGTGTATATTAACGAGTTGCATTATTCTTGCAAAATTCGTAGTTGCAATTTTCAATTGCGATGTCATTTGATACAAGAATGGCCATTTTTTTGGAATAACGACTTAATGTTTGACACAGCGAAATTCATTATCTACATCGACAAATCCGACGAAGTTGCTTCGAACTGGTGGATCAATTTATCGAAATTGAGAACCCATTGATCTTTCTACTAAGAAAGACATGCTGTAACACATAATTGCTGTTGTTAGATGTACATAAGTTTCGAAACTTATTTTTGTGGAATTTGTTAATCGACATCGCAGAAAAATTTCGAAAAAAAATTATTCGTGAGAATTTAACACTTATTTTCGATTAATAAATCGCGCTGTAGAACGATTACCCGATGACATCTTCGCTCAATCATCTGTTTTCGTCTTAGCCGATTCTTAAACGTTTTTGTATGCCTTTTAAAAAATATGTACATAAGTCTCAACGAAGGAGGCAAGCCTCAGATGATTGTGACACTTTCGCCTATGATCGTTTTTTTCCCGTATTTTTTCCGTTTGCTTTGACGATTTGCGTGTGAGATTGTATATGCACGTATTACATATAATCTCACATTCAGAATACCGCGAGATACAATTTGAAAATGGCGCATAACAAATCTCGGATATTTATAATGATATTATAAAAAAACCGTTAAAGGATATTGCACTAGAGTTAATTGTATAATCGTCCATGTCTCGGTCGAAGAACCGGTATCATTTTTTGACTGACATCGATCTCGAAGCCGTGTCTCTGAGTGCGCACGTGTGTGTAAGTGTGTGTGTGTGTGTGATCTTTCTGCGGTCATTCATGACGCTCCCTCGCGAGAGCAATCGACGAGAGGGCTCGAAAAGAGGGTAGAGGGACACAGCGAGGGAAGGAGAAACAGAGGGAAAGGGAGAGAGAGAGAGAAACAACTAGGTGCAAAAAACATTGAAAGCCAAGGATCCGTCGAACATATCACTTCGTCGATTCGACTTACTCAATATCACGTTTAAACGATCCAACGTTCAACAGAATCGTCTATATATATGATCGAAAAGCCTCGCCATTTCGCTTCATAATAACTGTCACAATCAGCTGGCGTTCCATATTTAATCATTAATAAGGATGACAGGAGACACATATATATATACGTATGACAAAAAGAGTTTTCCAAATACGCGCAAATAGGGGACAAAAAAGGAACGGGGCTAAGAGGGCGAGGGGTTGTTCGTGTAACCGTTCTTGTTCTTTCTTTTTTTTCGTTTGTGGCTTCGTTTTTATAATTAGGTTCGTCAGAAACGCGAAAATTTAACGTTTTAAACGATAACAACGTAATTGTTCCGTCGTTTAAGCAAAATATCGTTTACGAAAAACTACGCGCGACTAGACTGAATACACCTATTTTTTCTTTTCTTTTCAGTTTCCGATATAACAGCCATTACCGACGAGTTCTCTTCTCTTCGTTACTCAAAATTATACGTGCATATATATATATATATATATATATATATATGCATGTATAATTTTGGAAAATAAAATTATATATATATTATAAGAAATAGAACGCAGGCTTCCAGAATTAATGAAACGGGCTGTATAGAGCCTATCGACGAGTACGTAATGAGGTTTGCGGTCGGTCCTCGTTTGTCGTCATTTCGCGACGAATCCCAGGCGGACATACAATGTTACATTAATGAATATTATTATTAGAGACTATTAGGGGGAAAGGACGTGGAGCTATTACTGTGAGCCAGACTCAGCATTGAGCCGCTGAGGCTCTCGTCGTCTGGATAAGACTCTTTCGATGCTTCGGCTATCGCCAGTGCGCTGAAACAATATTTGTAACATCGATTGCTTTTTTTCCTCTCTTTCACACGATACCTTTCACAAACGTCGAATGTCGATAATGTTTGCGACATGATTTTATCAAGTATAAAATGAAGTGATCAACGATTGTAGGAATTTCTAGATTTGTGGTTGGGGGAAAAATGCCATTTAAAGGGCCACTTTGAAAACTTCAAAAAATCGAAAGAAAGCAAGACTTTAAGAAGTCGACGATGATGAGCAATCAGAAGGGATTTTGTAAGGTGCAGGAATTGCCGATTGAGTTTAGGTAAGAGTTTTTCATAGTATAAACTTCAAACGCGTTTTTCTCGAAACAACGTTTTCAAAATCTAGCTCCATCGTATCTCTAAAACTAATAAACCGATTCTCTTGAAATTTGAACCACATATTGTAAACATGATTCGCAACATGATGACCCTCGATGGTTTTAAAATTTTGATTTTTACTCTTTTTTTTGCGAAAAACTGCGGAAAACGCGTTTCTTTTTACTTTTTTCGTTTTTCATCTGCCATTTTTTTATTTTTTGATAAAACTTTATATCCGAGGGTCATTTTGTAGCTGGTGTCATACTGAATCTAATGGGCTTTGATTTTTTTTTCTGACAAGCCGTTGCCGAGTTGTGATGGAGCTACCTAGCCCACCCATTTTTTAGGCGTTACGTTCAACTATAGTTTTTGTACTTAAAAATGAATAAAAAGGAATAATTTTTTTAAATGTATTTCAAGATTTTATTTATCAAGCCCAACAACTTTTATATTCATCTCTTTTATAAAAATCCTTTTTAAAAAATCGCGTAAATAGCCTTTTTTGTGGCTCCAAAGTGGACTGGCCCCTTAAAACTTCCGTTGGGGTACAAAATTAAACAAAAATGAAAATGATCAACGCGCGTGACGAAAAATTTAGGCAATGAAGTTTCTCGTGAAATATTCACCGAGAAAAGAAAGACCGAATTTCATTTAGATGCTTCACCGAATACTCGAATTTTGAGGTTAAAATTGTTTTTCAAATTCGTTCTTTCCTCTTGACGACCGGTTGTCAATTGCCTTACCTAAATCCAATTCTGGCGCTTTCCTCGTCAAACTGTTGTAACTCGCGCTCGTGTCGCTCATGGAGCAAGCGTATTCGTTCGCTGCGCTCCTGAAGAAACTCTTGTGTCTCGAGTTCCATTTTTTGCTCTAACAGCGCTCGCCGGACCGAAACGCGATCTTCCAATTCACGACGTTCACGGTTTCTCTGCGCCTCGGCCTGCATCTTGTTCTTCGACTGATACGCCATTAGAATCTCCAACTCGTAGTCCAGTCTTTCCTGTGAATTAGTGACGAACGAAAAGGATCATAATCAATGTCGAAAAAAAATATTATTGGAGAAGATAAACGACTTACGGTACGCTGATATCTATTATCTAATAGACAAAGTTTGGTTTAGATTGTTTATGTTACTTAAAATGAGACTCATTAAAAATAAACGATTTTTTATGTTGCCGTACTTCTGTAAGGGAGTTTGTACACATTTTCAGGCCTCTTCGTGAAGCATAAATTGAATTTCTTATTCGAGGTATTTGTGGTATTAAAGGTATTCCTTTTACGAAGTCGAATATTTAACAATTAACTAATTTTCGGCTCTAATTAAATGAAAATGCATCTCAGTATACGCAGATAAAATTTCAAGCCAACTTACCGAACTTTTAACGAAAAATTGTCTCATTTGGAGATGACAATCTGGCTACGTTTCTATCTAATAATTTTTACACTAAATAACTCTAGACGTCTGATATAAACTGACCTACGCGTGTCAAAAATTCTAAAGAATCCGTAACAACAATGAAAATAGGGGGTCACCGAATGTTTAAAGAAAATATTAATGATAAAACTCGGAAAAATGTGATTACCAGAAGAATTTTCGTAGCCGCGAGTTTTCAGAGTAAATGTAAAAATGTCTAAATTTACTAAATTTGCGCGAAATTTTTTATTTCAGTTTATTGCTGGATATAATAATGATTGGATTTTTTAAAATTAAGCGCCACTTTACCAATGATTTAGAAGGGCCCATAAGCAGGGCCCCACAAAATACGGCCCTCCGTGAAAGGAATACCTTAATTCATTTATAGGTAGAATATTTAAGGGACCATCAGTGTAAAATTTTCAAAAAATCGATTTGTTTGTTGTTGCATTATCCGATAGTATAGACAGTTATAAACCTGGTATCGCCGATTAATCTTAAATAGACAATTTTAATGGAAATTCCGCACTCGAAACTTTTAACGCGTTTTCTCGAAATGTCGTTTTTCAATACGATGTACACTCTCAAAGGAAGAGTTTTCAAGCTATCCGTCTCAAATTTTGACACAACATTCTTCAAGCATTCTTCATTTTGCTATGAAACATTTTTTAAAAAATATTAATTTTTTTTCAACAAAAAAAAACTGCTGGAAAAATAGGCTAAATTCGATACTTTTTTTTTCAAACCGCCGCCAATTCGTCAGTTTTTATTTTTTAACCCCATAGCACCATAGCGGCTTTCATACTGATTAATAATCGTTTTACAATTTTTTTTCAGATAATATTTACGGCCACAACCGTGTATACCGTGAGGATCCTTTTTTTCGGAGACATTCGCAACCGTTAAAAAAATGTAAACAAATATAAACGTTTAAAAATGTACTTTCTGTTCTTGACGAGTGCTTTGATTTGACATAAGAAAGTTAGACTGATCTGCGTATTTTCAGGTAGTCCTATCGCTTCACACTAGTCATACCACTGATTATACTTGAGACTTGTGCAATTTATATTTTTAACATATGAAAAAACAAAATTTGTTATAACAAAATTTGCGATAACTAAATTTTCCATGTGTAAACTGTTTAATGAATGTTCACATTCAATTAGAAAAATGATAAAATAGTTATTCCAACGATTCGCGCAGTATTTCTAGGTTTGATATTTGGCCAATATTGGTTCTATCTCCGTCTCTTTTTACTCAACCAGGCGAGTGTAACCTCCATGCTTGTCAACGTCGATCTGTCAAAGCAATGTCAGGTGCGGGAAATATAAAGCATTGTATTCGGGCCACGACTGGTAAAAAGCGTGGAAAATTTGTGTCGGCGAAATATGTCGGTTAAAAATGAAATATGTGTGGAAATTCGAATGAGTGAGATGAAGTTAGGACTACAGTCAGCTGTTGCCTTGCTGTCACGTCTCTTTATCGTAGCAAGTGGTAATAAATCCAATACCGGAAGTTCAAATTAAACTTGATATTACATAAAAATAAGGTCAATAAGCGTGATTTTTCTGAGAGCACTGGATTACTACAAGTGTTGAGTATGTAAATCTGATTATTTTCAAGAATCTGACGGATTCCCACTATTATATACACTTTTGTAGCGATTGGAAATTGGGTTTTTTCATGTCGTCTCGGAATTCCTTCACAAAAAACGCAATTTTAATATTTCTTTTCTCTGTAATTAGGTCGATAAACGACCCGGAAATTTTACAGAGACGATTATTAATATATTTAGTGAAGCTTAAAAAAAATGATGAAAATCCTATAGATTGAAGCTCGGCGATGGAACTACCTTAACCATCGAAAAAAATCGCGAAAATCAGCTATTTTTCGACCGGTTACACTGTGATGATCCCTTAATAATTGTCATTTTTTAAACATTTTATCTATCTATTTAATTATTGCTGTGCACGCATTTCGATTTCCATGGTCAATTAAAATTAAACGGATAAAAATTAAAACAATGCTTGGTGAAAGTGAAAAGAGAATTTGGAGATTGAAGACATTGCTTTTTGTGTAATCTCACCTTCAAATGGTGACACTCAACCTCTTGTGACTCGTCCAGCCTGATGCTCTGTTTTTGCAGCATTTCGGCGATACTCTGCTCATACTGGTCGCCAAGTAGAGCCAGTTTTCGCCTCTGTTCCTCCTTCAATTTCTTTATAACAGCCTTCTGTTCGTCCTTCGCTGTGGTCTGGAGGATTTGGGCTTTGAGTGCCTTGTACTGACGCGTCTGAATCTTGCACGTTTCCCTAAACTGCTTGCGAATCTGCATCTCTTTTTGCTGCGAATAGGAAGATTGATTCGTACGAGAAATAATTCTTGGAGATTCTTTCGAATATGATCATTCTCGAGCAATCGCGTATATCACGAGTGGCAAGAAATATCAAGCACGAGGGTGAACCTCCTGACGTTATTGAAGTTTGCATCGTTGGAATGCAACTATTTTTTTTCCCTCTTATTGCCGTATTTTTTTTACCACCCTGAGGGTACGAAAATCATTAAAACATTTTGAGGAATATTTGTTAACAATTTAAAAACAAAAGCTGCAAAAAAAGGATTTAGTTATAACAAAAGTAAAGAAATAAACAAATCACGATTTTTCGTTGCATTCCAACGATGCAAAATTCAACACCATTAACTTCTGAAGGCCCAAAAGAGTACCAGAAGCGTTGCTCATTGACATATTATATAGGAAAAAATATATATTTCAGTGAGTTGAAAAAAATTACCTTCAAACTCTTGGGTTGTTGCTTCAATTCGAGAGCATGCTTTTTACGCAAATCACGCTCTGCTCGTTGCATGTAGTCCTGTTGATTGCAAAGTTCCGTCGCGTGTTGTCGTTGTACTTGATCCTCGCGTAGCGAGTGGACCGCTCTTTGTTGTCGGTACTCGAGTTCCTGCGTTTTTTCATGATGCCGCAAGAGCATTGCGTGCGCCTGTTCCAACTGTTGCTGCCTCTTGTTCAATTCCTGAAAACGTTTAGGAGTCGTGAAACACAATTTGTTTACGGAGCCTCGAAGTGAAGCCTCGAAGCGCTGCTGTGCCCCGTGAATTTTAGACAGTCGAAATTAATTCTTGTTAAGGCGTTAGGCCACAGTAACGGGGATAAAATCATGTGCGAATGTAACATTTTTTTCGTACGAAAAAGTACTTATAAAATTAATTATACATCCATTTAGTATGAATATCAAGCTGTTGGAAAATATAATTTTCTTTCGATATACAAAATGGCCGACTACTCGAAACTTCTCGAAACAGATTTTTTCCAATTGGCGTGACAAATAACTTTAACAATGTTCACTCGATTCACTTCAAATTTAAAAGTTATGTTCCTAATTGCATTTCGCAGAGAAGTACGTACGGAATTTCTGATTAATCGAAAACTTTTCATTTTATGAACAGTTTATGAGCAGTTATAACGAAATTTTTCACTGAAAATTCGTTTCTTAAGTTCAAATACCTACAACTTTTGAATAAAACAATGTTTTTTAAATTCCGTACGTACTTCTCCAGGTATTCTAATGTAGATTGACGAGAATTTTTGTTTTTTGTTCTAGGTAAAAAATTGTGAATGCTAAACGTCACGGCGCGGAGCGCCTAAAAAAAGAAAACAAAAGAAAATATTAGTCGGCCATTTTCTACATCGAAAAAAATATATATATATTTTTTTTAATAGCTTGATATTCATACTAAATAGATGTGTCATTAATTTTACGAGTGAATCACTTTTTCATACGAAAAAAATGTTAAATTCGCACATGATTTTATACTCGTTACTGTGGCCTAACGCCTTACGGTATTCCGTTCACGGAGGGTCGTATGTTGTGGGGGCATAAGCAGGGCCCTTCTAAATCATCGGCTAATTACAGTAGCGCATAATAAATAAAAAATCAGTTACAATCAGTTATTACACCCAACGATAAACTGGAATAAAAAATTTCATGCAAATTTAGTAGATTTTAACATTTTTCCTGAAACGTCCCGGCTACGAAAATTCTTCTGCTAGTGACATTTTTCTACGTTTTATCATTAATATTTTCTTTAAACATTCGGTGAACCCCTGTTTTTATTGTGGTTACGGAATCTTTAGATTTTTTTACACGCGTGACCAGTTTTTATCGGGCACCTACAGTTTTTAGGGTATAAATTATTAGATAGAAATGTGACCAGCGTGTCATCTCCATATTGCACCGTATAAATGAGACGATTTTTAGAGTCGTAATTTGTCGTTAAAAGTTCGGTAACTTGGCTTGAAATCTTACCAGTATACCGGGATTTATTTTTACATGTTTATAGACGAAAATCAGTTAGTTGTTAAATATCCTGGTTCGTGAAAGGAATACCTTAAAGCAAAAAACCGGTCAAGTATAATTGAATATTCGTTGTAAATAGAATTAGAATAGAATTAGTAAATAGAAATAGCTTCATCAAACGATCGAAGAAAAGCTTTAAAAACTATCGTACTTCGCGAAGAAGCTCCTGCTCGAGATTGTGGAATATGAGCAATTTTTTTCTTCGGAATTTTCGAATCTCGAGATCGAGATATTCCCTCTGTCCTCGAGCGAGTCGTTGTTCTTCCTGGGCCTCCATTTGCCTCAGATTGTCCTTCTGGCTCTGCAGAGTCGCGTCCCGTTGCCGTTTCGGCGTTACTTCGTCCTGCGACAACTCCTTCTTCCATCTCTCTTTGTAAGCCTGGGAAAAAAAAGACTCGTTTGAAGTGGCACGGGCGTGACATTTTGAGGGCACTCGGTGTCAACCCACGCGCTTTCAGCACTGCGAGTCGTTGCATCTCGCCTCCAATTGCCCGTGTATAATAATAACCGATTGAAGGACCGTTTTTTTTACCGCGGTTACACGCGACCTCTAAATAATTAACGTGGGCGTAAGAAAAATGAAATAAATGCCTACTGCAAAAAAATGAAAGTATAAAAAAGAAAACGCCCTGCATACGTGTCTCCGTTCTCATTCCACATTTATTTTTAACGGGCTACATCTACTTAAGGGGGTCAACAAATTTCATTTTCAAAAAATATCGTTATCGATAGTATCACCTTATAGCTATATTGCCTGAAAATTGCACTTGAACGCGTTTTTCTCGAAACACTGCTTTCAAAGTCGGTTGACAGGATAATTCGAGAACCACTTGATGGATTGTTTCCAAATAAACAGGAGATATGATGCGAAACATCAAAAAGTTGTTGACGATGTCGTTTTGTTAAAAATCGATCTTAATTTTTTTAATAGTTATGTGAGAATGCTGACTTTTCAAATAGATTTCGTCGTCACGTTGTAAAAAAACTATTTAAAAAATCGACGATCGTCAACGTCGCGTATTTTTATTGTTAACTTGAATAACCCGTTTGGTTTTTGAGATTTCGGATGGACTATTTAAGCTGAGGAAGGTCCACCTACAAACGTCGCGAAAAAATTTCATTAGCCACCGGCAGCCATGTTTTTGTTGATTTTCTGTATTTTTTGGTGTTTTTTAAAGGTTCTAAATATATGTACCTTTGTGTTTAAAAAAAGCGTTCCTTTTTCACCAACCGTTTCCCAGAGGAACAAAATCGGCAATTGCCTTTTTGCGGGCCTCTAGGGAGGTGCAGCCCCTTAAGGGGGGGGGGGGGGTACTTGAGTAAACGGCGAGAAAAAGAGGTAAACTTCGGAAATTTTTATCTCAAAAACTAATGTTTCGATTGGATCCGGGTTTTTTTTTATTGGAAAATATGTACATTGAGGTATGTTTAGGAATTTTTTAAAACAAATTCGTTGACTGGAAGCGATTCAAACGCGATTATCTCGAAACATAGTTTTCAAAGACGGTGCCAGATGTATCTCGAAAACGGCTTGTCCAATTTTGTCCAAATTTGGATACAATATTCTTCGATAGTTTTTTCGTTCGCCACGTAGGATTTTTTTGAAATTTTCATTTTTGACGGAATTGCGACCGTTTTAACTTAACATTCGTTTTTCGTTCGCAATTTCCGGCGATTTTGGATTGCATACACATTGCATAAAAAGAGCAACGGTTCAACCAAATGAAAAACCCCTACGTGGCGAACGAGAAAAACTATCGAAGAATATTGTATCCAAATTTGGACAAAATCGGACAAGCCGTTTTCGAGATACATCTGGCACCGACTTTGAAAACTATGTTTCGAGATAAACGCGTTTGAATCGCTTCCAGTCAACGAATTTATTTTTAAAAATTCCTAAACATACCTCAATGTACATATTGTAGAATAAAAAAAAACGCGGATCCAATCGAAACATTAGTTTTTGAGATAAAAATTCCCGAAGTTTACCTGTTTTTCTCGCCGTTTACTCAGGTACCCCTCGCCTTAAGCATTGCGTTCTCATTTCACTTGCAAGAATGAAGATTGAAGTTAACAATGGCTGACTATACATATAAAACAGTTGCTGAAGATAGAAACATGAAATTTGGAAGATATGTTCCTCAGAAGGTGTAGAGGTGCAGTAAGAAAGGATTTTTCGAAAACCAACTCGTAAGGGAGTGATATAGGATGTAAAAGTTTGCATGGAAAATTGTATTCCTTGCGTGCATCAACGCGGGCGGAAGCTAGTAGAGGATAAAAGTTATTTCGCACCTTGTACTCTCGTTTCTGTTGAGCCTCGAGAGCTTTACGATCGGCCTCCTGTCTACTCGTTATCTCCTTGTGAAGCTTCTTCTCCGCATTTTGATTTTGCTTCAGCTTGCGCTCCAACTCTTGCACGTGTCTGATCTGAAGTTTCTCGAGTTCCTTGCTGAATTGTTGCAGCAACGTCTCGTACTCCTTGTCCAACAGTTGCTTGTGGGATTCCACCTCCATTTTACATCGTTCCTCAAGTTTGACCTGGACGCAAAGGAGGCGTGTGAAAAATGTGGGTGCTTTCGAAATGGACGTGCTTAGTTGAGGCATTGAAATAGATATGGAAATAAAATGATGATAATTACTGCAAGATGGCGAAGGGGGGCATCAATAAGTATTTAGTATTTAAGTCATAAGTAGTATTTAAGTGGCGCTGATTTAAGAAAACATGTAATGGAAAAGTGGAAAGAGGAGGGGTATTGTAAAAAAGGAAAGGTGTACATTTGGAATAAACTATCTACTGTAAGATGGCGTTAGGAGTTGGCAAAACAACTCCAAACTACGTATGGACAACAGAGCTGGAGGTGCCTACCATGGAATTTATGATAAGGGAAAGAGCGTTATCCCTAGAATGGTACACTTATTTTTTTGCCTTCTAAAGGCACACTGGGCCCAAATGTACCCCACTCATTGGTACCCGATTATAGGGGTTATAATTAGTGAATAAAATTTTTTGAAGCACATGATTTTCTTCGTTTTTTTTTAACGAGGAAGACGATGGTACCATTTAAAGATTTCAGAAAATTCGAAAAGCGTGTCAAAGTTTGATCCGAAGGGAAAAGAAAATTTTAAATTGGTACAATTCAGTACTTTTACAAAATTTAGCGTAACTCGGTGAATTTTTAGCCAAATTCAAAAAATCTAAAATATTCTGAAACATGAATAAATTCTCTAGAACCGGTACAAAATGGATTTTTCATTCATTCCAAAAAGTGTAATTATTCCGGCAAGTAAAAGTTGGGAATTTCGAAAAATCAGAAAATTGGTCAGAATGAATAAAAATGGTTTAAAAACATTTCTCATGGCTTGGTAAATGCTTTTTATTATATTTTTATCAAAATACAACAAAATGAAGTAAAAAAAACATTAAAAATTTCATGAGTAGAAAAATTTACTCTGATAGGCATTGACACCGCTTGTATACAGAAAATTTCAATTTTCCCTCGGATTTAAAAATATTAATTATGTACTTACGGGGCTTTAAAATTATAAAAAATACCTGTTGACACTCCGAACATTCAGAAACACAAAATTGATTTCACCGAACAAAAAGTGTCTGTTAACGGTACACTTGGGCGCGAACGTACCCCACGCGTACTTTGAATCCGTTTCTGTTGTCGGCTATCGTCAGACTGGCACTATCTACCATCTCCCCACTCTCTCAATACCCCAAACTGAATCATGGTTTAGGTCCGGGCTCAATTGCAAGCGTTCCCTGCTTTTGCGGGAGATTTAAAATCGGCGTGGGGCACGAATCTAAGTGTATGCCGTTTACCCAGTATGCCGTTCTAGGGCTAAGGTATATAAGAGAGGCGCTTAGGATGGAAGAGTCAAGATGGTCAAAAATCTGCCTATTTGAGGAAATAAGAGCAATTACAAACGGAATCACGTCAAAGTGGGAAAAGATTTAGAGAAAGTTGTAAGGGATATGGGACTAAAAGACATAATAACAATGATAACATGACAATAATAACAATGACAAAATGACAATAATAACATAATAACACAATTAATGAAGAGGCGTCGGGTCCCCAACGTATAGACGTGGCTGACAAACGTGCAAACGATAATACCCGGGAAGGCAGAATGCTTCGAAAACAACAACAAATTGATATCTTGGAAGCTTCCATATCGGCAGAAGCCCAATTGTATGGGCCAGGAATTGATAATTCGATGTAAGTAATTTTTTAATTAGTATTTCTATACATAAATCAAGTGTAAAATTGGGAAACTCTTCCAGAAATTTTCAAAAATGTATTACTCAAAAACTATGAACTTTAGCAAAATTTTATAAAGAATACTTTCGTTTTAAAATTGCCGGAATGTGTTTAAAAAAATAACTCATTCCGAAAAACTTTAATTTTTTGAAAAATTGTTTTACCAATTGGCTATAAACAATTGAATGCTCGACTTTTCGGCAAAATATTGTGATATTCGGATTCAGCGGATCAAAATACATAAAAAAAAGGTTTGCTTCATCCATCGAGCTCAAAATTTTACGAAAATATAATACCGTATCCATATCGAAAAACTTTAAACGCGTTTTTCTCGAAACTATGTTTTTCAAGTCGGTGGCCACTATCATTCAAAAACCACTCGATGGATTTGATGAAATTTGGTGTGCTTATTGATAGCGTTAAAAATTAGTCCTTAATCGAAGGATTTTCATTTTTGTTGAAAATTTCTATTTTTTAAAACAATAAACGAGCGATTTTTTGGTCGAAAATCGAAGGTTATCTGTCGGAAGCCGCCATTTTGTTAATTTTTTAAAGAAAAAAAACGCTTCTATTAAGGACTAGATTTATTATTAAACTAATGATGTTTTTTGTTTTTTGATTTCAGATGATCCAGTAAAATGTTATGATGGTCACCGCATAGCACTACATGCCGAAGGGGTCCGACAAAGATGGCGATATTCTTATAAATGATCAATATTTTTCTTTGAAAATTTGTACAAATCAAGTTGAAATATAACATAAAAAGTCTGTGTAACCACTTTTAGTAAAACAAAATTCATTGCTATAAAATTTTTTTTTTGAAAATGCTCTTTTTTTCACGCCTCTGACTGCATCTCGCCCCTTAAGGAAGGAAAGGGAAAAAATAAGCAAATCAACGAATAATGACAAATACAAATATATTGTGGAAAACGAAAAAAGACCATGGAAATACCGGTTGAAAGAGGGAGTATAGGGACGAGATAAGGAAATGTAGGCGAGATTAAGATGCGGAAACATAGGAAGGGCGAGAAAAAGGGGGAAAGGATTGGAGGTGCAGGATTTGTAAAGAAGAGAATGGGACGCTGGAGCACCCGTTGGTATATGAAAAAGGCTGGGACTTAGTAATGGAGAAAGCAAGAAAGAAAGCAGAGAAGTGGATGCAAGGAACGGATAATTTTACGATAAAGGGAGAAATTATAAATATGTCGGGAGGGAATATACAAAAAGGGATATGCGAGTATTTTAAGGAAATAGAGGAAGTGTGCAGAAAGATATGCAAGGAGGAAGGGGAAGGAGAAAGGGATGGAGGGGAGGATTACACTAAGAAAAAGAGATACATTTTATATAGTGACAAGGGAAAGAGTATGCAGAGTGGAACATAAGTTAAGGGGAGGGTAAGGGTTTCAGCGTGAGAAAAAAATACTTTTTTGCGAATTTTTTTCATCTATATGGATAGAGTAAATTATTGAAACCTTTTGTACATTGTTAAGTGTCATTTCAAGAACATTCCGTGAAATTTGTACGCGAAAATATCCACAAACAAGCCGGTGCCGCGTTTTTCTCGAAACCACTTTTTCAAAGTCCGTGTTCACTGCCATTTGAAAACTACATGACCGATTTATTTCAAACTTGGTACACACTTTCTACATATAAAATACCTCCCCCAACGGTTAGTTTGAGATTTTTTTTTACATTGAGGGGGTTTTCCACCCCCAAAATGGCGGAATTTTTTGTGAAAAATAGCACTTTTCACTTTGCATGACCACCAAAACTTTAGAAATGAAAAAAAAAATTATCAAAGACCGTTGGGGGGAGGATCTGATGATACTTTGATTAAATTTCAATGGTACTTAATTTCAGATAATTTTTGAGATACAGTGAATACCGCAAATCGTGTTTTTCCGAAGGCGTTCTTGGAAAAGCTTTGTCACCGGCTTGTTTGTGGATATTTTCGCGTACAAATTCCACGGAATGTTCTTGAAATGACACTTAACAATGTACAAAAGGTTTCAATCAATTTACTCTATCGATATAGATGAAAAAAAATCGCAAAAAAGTGTTTTTTTTTCACGCTGAAACCCCTACCCTCCCCTTAAGGTAGTTGTAAGAAAAAAATAACACTTTGTAAAAAAGATGTGCAAATAAAACTTCGTTTTGATTTGATAATGATAATTACCAGAGCCCCTTGATGCTCCCTCCTCATTCTCTTGTAACCGCTCATTTGTTCGTGCATCTCTTCCTGCATGTGTTCCTTCTGTTGTTTCGTGACTATCGAGGTAGTTCGTATTGTGGCAAAATTGTTGGCTCCGTGCTCGAGTAAATTGGCAGTGACACCGGCCGATATTTTGTGACGATTTCTCACGGAACCCGAGGAATAGTCGTTCGCATCCGCGTTCGGCAGTGGCAAGCTGTTTGTCGAGGAACTTTGCGAACTCGCCGACACACCCATCGAGTGAATCGAGTGCTCGGATGTTATGGAATTGCTCTTGCTACTGTCACCGCCCGTTTGCTCGTCCGGTGTATCTGTGAATGATGAGTTTGACTTTCTCATGTTTCCTCTTCAATTTCGTATTATTCGATTTCATCACTCGTGGACTGCACGATTGTCGTAATACAAAGGATAAATTTACTAACCGTCCGCATCGCCGACCGTGCTCTCGGTCTCGCACGAATCGATCATCAATATCTTCTTCATCTTACGATAATTCAAATTGTCCAATTCCCGCACAGCCGCTTTAGTTCTCTGTATGAGATCTATGAGAACTTGCGGCGAACGCGTTCTGGTAACGAATTGATGCTGCAACGAGAATCAACGAAAAAGTATCGCCCCCAAAATTCTTTCGTAAAATAATGAGTGATGAAGAAAAATGCGAGCACTCACCGACAACAATTTACCGGAAGACGGCCTCTCGTTTGGGCTCTTGGTGAGACAAACTTCGACAAAGTGACCAAACACCGCCGTCCAATCGGGCGAGTTCAAAGTCGGCGTGTCGTTCTGAGCGATGTGATAAAGAGCGCTCATCGCGTTCATATTGAAATAGGGAGGCTTTCGCTCGGCTGCAATTTCCCAAAATGTACATTGTTCTATCGTATTGTACGGATAAATGGTTACTATGAAAAAAAAATCACGACAGATCATTCTTACCTAATTCGATGCAAGTTATTCCTAACGACCATACGTCGACTTTTCCATCGTACTGGCCTTCGTCCATCGCCAGTATTACTTCGGGAGCCATCCAATATGGGGTCCCGACGAAACTGTTGGCGGGACATTTTATGCTCGCCGAGCCGAAATCCGCGAGCTTCACCGTACCGTTCTCAGTTAGCAGAATATTTCCGGCTTTCACGTCTCGATGTATTCTACCGAGGGCGTGAAGGTAGTTCAAGCCACGCAATACTCCCTCGCAAATGGCCGCGATCTCGTCTTCTTTCAGTGGTCTTTTGTGCACCTCTATTATGTCCGATGCCGAGCCGAGACAATATTCCATAACCAACTAGACAACAGCCGCAAAAACATTCTATTAGTTATTCTTCGCTGAGCCCGACTGCGCTCACTGAAGCGTTAACGTCGATGAATTTATAAATCGATACAGATAGCTATTTCGATTCGTACAGAACGTTTAAGGGGTTAGGCCACATAACGGGTATAAAATCATGCGCGAATTTAACCATTTTTTCGTTTGAAAAAGTGATTCACTCATAAAATTAGTTACACATCTATTTAGTATGAATATCAAGCTGATAGAAAATATATATATTTTTTTTTAAATGTACAAAATGGCCGACTACTAATATTTTCTTTTATCTTTTTTTTAGGCGCTCCGCGGCGTGACATTTAGCATCCACAATTTTTTACCTAGAACAAAAAAAAATTCCCGTCAATCTACATTAGAATACCTAGAGAAGTACGTACGGAATTTAAAAAATATTGTTTTATTCAAAAGTTGCAGGTATTTGAATGAATTTTCAGTGAAAAATTTCGTATAAAACTGCTCATAAAATGAAAAGTTTTCGATTAATCAGAAATTCCGTACGTACTTCTCTGCAAAATGCAATTAGGAACATAACTTTTAAATTTGAAGTAAATCGAGTGAAAATCGTTGAAGTTATTTGTCACGCTAATTGGAAAAAAGCTGTTTCGAGAAAAACGCGTTTAAAGTTTTAGGTACTCTATGGCCGTGCCGGAGGTGGGCTTACGTTGTACGCTCAAAGTCGGTGGAAAAAAATTGTCTTGCTATAAATCGAATAGTAACTTATTCTTATGATGATAAAGCACCGTTTTAGCAAAAAAATCGATTTTTTTGAAAATTCTACTGTGGCCTTACCCCTTAAAATTTTCAAGTCTTCAACGCCTTTTCTTTTAGAAAAACGCCTGAATTGAGGGAAATAGTGTTCAGTACTGGCTGAATACTGGACGAACTAAATCACGGATGTATATGACGTTGGAGTTTGCATCGATGGAATGCAACGAGTGATTTTTTGTATTTCCGCAATTTCCTTCGGCAGATTTGAGCTACGAATATTGCGCAACCTTTTTTTGGGATTCTTATTTAGCCATCTAGAAAAAATTTGCAAAGTATGATTTTGGATAATGATCAAAGTGAGAAAGTGGAAAGAATTTTCGTTGCACTCCAACGAAGCAATTTTGAACCCCATGGATGCATGGAAGTCTTACACAAATGTTACAATGGCGTTAATAATGACATACTTTGATTTTTCCGGACGTTGAAGTTTGCACCGTTGGAATGCAACGATTGGTTTGTTCATTTTTCATTTCTTTATTTTCATCATTATCCAAAGTCTGTTTTTTTGCAAATGAAGGTCGTAAATCTTTAATAGAAATACGTAATTACGTTCGAGTGATTTTTACAGTCTGTCGACCAAATAAAATTTGAACAATTGAAAAAAATTAATTTTCGTTCCATTCGTACGATGCAAACTTGAACGTCATGATTTTTATAAGCTCGCACGCAGAATTTGGGATAGATCCACTGAACAGATGAAAAATTATAACACTTTTGCTATGCAGTGGTTTCGCGTGTGTTTCTATGGGATGTCGTTTTACTCTCAGATGCAGTGAAATAATATCACGTTGAAGTTTGCGTCGTTGGTATGCAATGATTTTTTTCTTCATTTTTAATTTCTATGTTTTCATGATTATTTGCAGCCTTTTTATGGGAATTGAGATCGAAAATCGTTACTGAGAATATGTAAACACATTCGAACGATTTTTACAGCCAAAAGTGGCCAAAAAACATTTGAACAATTTTAGGCCTTAGGCCACAGTAAGGGGTGCGAATTGAACAATTTTTTTCGTATGAAAAAGTGATTCACTCATCAAATTAATTACACATGTATTTAGTATGAATATCAAGCTGTTAGAATATTTTTTTTTTCCAAGTACAAAATGGCCGAATACTCGAAACTTCTCGGAACAGCTTTTTTCCAATTGGCGTGACAAATAACTTCAACAATTTTCACTCGATTTACTTCAAATTTAAAAGTTATGTTCCTAATTGTATCTCGAAGAGAAGTACGTACGGAATTTCTGATTAATCGAAAACTTTTCATTTTATGAGCAGTTTATGAGCAGTTATAACGAATTTTTTCACTGAAAATTCATTTTTTACGTTCAAATACCTACAACTTTTGAATTAAACAATATTTTTAAAATTCCGTATGTACTTTTCTAGGTATTCTAATGTATATTGACGAGAATTTTTGTTTTTTGTTCTAGGTTCAAAAATTGTGGATGCTAAATGTCACGCCGCGGAGCGCCTAAAAAAAAGATAACAAAGAAAATATTAGTAGTCGGCCATTTAGTACATCGGAAAAAAATATATATATTTTCTAACAGCTTGATATCCATACTAAATAGATGTGTAATTAATTTTATGAGGGAATCACTTTTTCATACGAAAAAAATTGTATAATTCGCACATGTTTTTATACCCGTTACTGTGGCCTAAGGCCTCAAGGGATCGTCACGGTGTAAAAAAATCGATTTTTTTGCCTTATCCCATAGTATAGACGGTTATAAACATGCTGTTCAATTTTTGGGGCGAAATTAGAGTAATTTCGGTCACTACAGCCTTTCTTAGAAGAAGTGATTCGAGCAGCGGTGTGTGCCCCGGCCCTGGACTCGAAACTTTAAACGCGTTTTTTTCGAAATGTCGTTTTTTAAAACGGTGTACACTCTCAAAGGAAAAGTTTTCAAGCTATCCGTCTCAAATGTTGACACAACATTATTCACGTCATTCTTTATCTTGCTATGGAAGTTTTTTTTTTTGGAAATTTTTATATTTTTTAAACGAAAAACTGTCGAAAAAATAGGCTATATTCGATACTTTTTTTCAATCCGCTGCCATTTTGTCAATTTTGAATAAAAAAAAACCTCCATAGCAAGATCAGCTTTCACACTGATTAATAATCCTTTTACAAATTTTGTTTCAGATAATATTGACGGCCACAACCGTTAAAAAAAAGTTTAAAAAATAAAAATGAACGTTTAAAGAATTATTTTCTGTTCATCATGAGTGCTTCGATTTGACATTGATAAAATCAAACTGATTAGAGTATTTAAAACATCGAAAAAAAAATCTCGAAAATCAGCTATTTTTCGAACGGTTACACTATGGAGAACCCTTAAACGAATTAATTTTCGCTGCATTCCAGCGATGCAAACTTCAACGTCATGAAACAATAGTACAGAATGTTATAAATTTGCTGTGTGGGTTATTTAGGCATGAACGAAACATTTTGGAAATTTCACAATCATTCGCTACACAACTGTAGTGTGATTAATTCCATTCCACTGAAATTCGGGTAAGTTTTTCGTTAACGCATTAAGTGAACTGTACGGCGATGCTTTAGCGAACGGCTCGGCGGTAAACAATGATTTTACTGTACATTTAGGCCATACAGTGAGAATTTCGAATTTCATCTACTTTTGCCCTGCATTGCGTTCCCCGAAAATCCTTAACAAGGATGACAAAGCAGAACGATTTACCCAAGCGGTGTGATCTCTGAGGTAACATCCTTTGTATTCGATCGTATTCGGATGATTGAGTTGTCTGAGAAATCGTATCTCCTTGAGAATGTCCTGCCACTTTTCGACCGTCTGCTTCCCGAGATAGGACATCTTTTTGATAGCGACGATTTCTTTGGTGACCAAACATCTCGCGTAGTAAACGGCGCCGAAGCTGCCGTGTCCGATCTCGCGAAGATCCTCGAATATCTTCTCAGGATCATTCTTTTCGAATAATTCGGCGATCTCGGGGTCCTTGAGGCTTCCTGGCCTCGCGACGGTAGGCATATTAACTCTATCGTCGCCCGAACGCCCAGGATCCCCTCTTCGTGCCCCGACCTCGTCGCGCCGCGTTCTCAGCTGTTCCTTCAACCTTATCGGTTTCAACGAACCGTCCGTCAGTCCATTGCTGACCTCGTTGCTTCGATCACTGTACAGCAATGGGCCGAAACAAAACAAGATAAACACTTTTGACGCATTCTTCTTTTCCGGCAGCTCTGCACCGCTGGATTTGATTCGTAGGTGTAAATGAATGACAATGGGCGAGTGCTTCTCAATGATCGTCTAGGATGAAAAAACTTGCAGTCGTTGCGATATTGCTTTACAGCGTGCGACTATTGCACCGTCGTGCGATGCGTGACTTCCGGATGGGTAAAATACGTCCGTACGAAATACATTCTCAATGAACGTACAAAAATGGCTGAAGCGGCGATTTTGTTCGGCGAATTGATTCTAAAAATCTACAAATGAGTTTATAGCTGATACGGTCTCTCTGATCGAATAAACAAACATTTTCAAAGATAAAGAGGTCGCTCTGGGTTCATGTACTAGCGATAAATAAATAAAAATTCTACAAGAACATGTGTGATAAAAATTTGCTGAATTTTCTCAAAGTTGAATGTAGAATATAGTAATTGCAGGTTGCCCACAAATACCAACGAGCAAATGTTCAGCGCGAGCTAGAGTTTGCTCGGACCGTTAGAGTCTGAGCATGGACATGATACATTTGTGAATTTGTGAATAGTGTAATATTTCCGTAGCTCGCATAGTTGTAACGCTTCGAAAAGCCTTCTTCGCTTTTCCATTTCTTAATTCTCATTATTGTCTATAATCTTGCCTTGTCAATTTGGGCCGCAATTCCCTAATAAGGATGCCCAAACAAATTTGAGAAAATTTTATCTGCGTTCCAACGATGCAAGCTCCAATATCATATATCTCAAAACCTAGGCGCACTCTTGGCTAATTGGCTTGTGGCAGATAACAATAATGCGTAAACACCGTGAATCGATACTGCACAGATAAAGCGACGAATAAACAAAAGAAAATAACGGTAACAATAGAAAATGATTGAGGCGGTGATGTTTTTGACGTTTGTTCAGGAAAAAGAAGCCTGGTTGCATTACGGTAAATTCCTGAAATACTTCGTCTCGACTAAGCGCATCGAACCTCGCAAACTATCACTAATATTTGGACTCTAAAAATTCGTTCAACGCCTGTACATTCTAGACGCGCTCTGGATAAGGCAAAATCGCTCGCCGGTGTTCAAATTCGATACTAATCAACTACTCAAAACCACAATTGCATCCTACAGTCTTGCGAATTTGTTTTTCTCAAAGTTCAGGATCAAGGAAGCCCGAATATTCCTGCAAGGAAATATTTGCAGCTTTCTCCAAGACGCGAAAAATCTTTTGATCGATGTTCACCAAAGAAAAAAAAACTGTTCGGACGTAAAAGTCCAGGAAGCCGAACGAAAAAAAACCAGGATTGTTTCTCCTGCAAAATTCAACGACGGATGATATTTGCGTAAATTTGCGCTGTTTGTGTTTATTGCTCACGTCATTCGCGCTAATGTGACACATATCCTCGAGCGCCAGAAGAAAAGGCTTGGCCCCGCGAATCACGCTCGAATATCCACTAGACCCCGAGGAAAAAAAAACCAACACAGATCTTTCGAAGATTTTTCGATATATGGCCACACACCAGAGATAGAGAGTGAGAGAGAGAGAAAGAGAGAGAGTAAACGCTCGATCCTTTTTTGTGCCACTATAAAGCAAAAAAGGTACACCGCGAATATTGCGAAAAAGTGAGGCGTCGATGTCTGGTCAAGCTTCCGAGCCACCTCCGAAATTCCAGGGGGAAAAAAAAAGAAACTATCGACACTGGGACAGTTTGCGTGAGGCACGCGAGAAAAATATCAAGAATGTAGGAATAATCTTGAATTTACGATAAAAAAAAGAGAGAGACGAGTCGGAGAAAAAAGGCTGTTTCTCTCTCTTTCTCTCAATAGAGAAATGCGGGTGTAAGGAGGGTTGGGTCTCGACGGAAAAGTGGGGCCCCGCAGGGGCGGAGGTAGGGAGGGCGGCGTGCGGGCGGGGAAGGGAGCACGCAAGGAAACGAAATACGTTCAGTGTATGCAATGTCTATGTAGGTGTACGTATCGCTTAGTTTCGTCGTGATTTTCTCTCCTCCTCGTGAGACCGCGGGGGCTCGGTCTTTTATCGACCAGTAGCACAGCAGCACCATCAACAGGAGTACGAGCCGTGGAACATTTTCCTCGGTATCGCCGAGAGCAAAATCGAGCGATATCTTTTCGTCCTTTTCCACATAAACATTTTTTCCTCTCTCTTTCTCAAAGCGTTTTGCGGCCTCAACGGGTCAAGAACATTTCTCAAATCGACGAGAAAAAAAAATAATATTCACCTATAAAATGGCGAGGGTGCACGGGAGGCATGCGCGCGGACCTCGAGAAAGCTTGTATATTCGCCGTTTATCTCTTTTTCCCTTTCTCACACTCTTCTCTATCTCTGCGTTTATCGCTCAATGTATACACACCCTCGGCAATATATCACGACGGCATTATTCTCTTCGGGACTTTCTGTTGTCTCTTATACTTTTACTTTTTCGTTCATACGATATATATGTATATGTGTATGTTGCCCCCTTGAATCCGTCGAGAGCAGTCCCGTGCAAAGGCTTCTCCCGGAAGGTACACGCCCCGTAATCGTGTACCAGAAGCCGCACGTACGTCAAAAACCCTCGACGTCGAAACCGCACCACAGTTTTTGTTATAATCTCGTTCCGGTGCACGTTGTGTGGACACACCGCAACACACACTACACAAACTGTACCAACGCCCCGGCCACCCCGCTACGCGCGCGCCCAATCGCTAACGGAGAGAGCGAGAGAGACAAGATTCGACACTTTTTCTTCTTTTTTTCCCTCCTGTTCACGATGAATGTTCCTCTTTCGCGCTCTCTCTCGGGGAGAGAGAAGAGCGAATATTATCCAGCTAGGACGAAGAAACAAACCGCGGGGCTTTCACGGGGATAGTAATTATACGGTGGCGCCATCGCGCGGCAAACCGGGGAAAACTTTTGACACGGTCGGTAAGTTACCAGCCGAGTCTGCCCCCCCTTTTTGAGCCCTTGCACCTACGGGTATGATCATTGTTGTTTTCGTGACTCGCGTGCGCGGTTGTCCTTTCGATGTTCTCGCTCGTTCCAGAAGTATTTTGGATCTTGGCACTGTGTAACGAACTTCGGCAGGAGAAACGAAATACTGGATACGAGAATGTCTGACGATACGGGCGGCAATGACGACAAAGTAAGTTCGCAAACGCGATTATTATTTTTCGTTACGGTTTGTTTGCATTATTTTCCTCGTTCTAATCGAGTTTGTCTTTTTATTTTGCGGAGAAGAAATATTTTACTAAACGAACGAAAAACAACAATGCCGAAGGTAACGTCGTACATTGTTATACGTGCCAGCTACGACAAATACGGCTGACGAAAATGAATTTCGTATCTGAAACAACTTTTGCTACCTTTTTGCGTTTTGTTTCATTCGGAAAAGAAGTTTTCGAAACAGAAGTAACGGTCGTTCTCTTTTTGCATCTTTACACGTGCAACAGAAAAAAGGATTTCTGGCAACAAAAGTAATGGCCGTTTTGCACGTTGGTTTTCTTTATTATTCTAAACAAGTGTTTGGTGATCAAATCCTTAAAGTAACAAAGTGAAACACTCCTTTGAAGTAATCAAGTAAAAAGTGAACAAATTATTGTTATGGCTTAGACCGATTTTTGTATATTTTGTAAAGAGAGGAAAGAATCACGGAATTAAACTTCCCCGAGTATCAAAACTAATAAAACAGTACAATTAGAAGGTCGATAATTAACGAATTGATAACTAACCAAAAATAACCCTAATCTCGTAGCATTATTTTAACCCTAGTCCCTTGAACTTGGGTCGTTGGTGTTCATGCCAAATCTTTCAACGTTGAGCATGCCTCTGAATTTTGATGGAAATGTTTATTGAAAAAGGGATTTTTGGGGCTGGTAACAATTCTATCGCATAGTTAGAAGTCCACAGAAGACCTGCGAATTTTTTTCGAATTTTTCCTTACAGAATAACATAGTTAAATAAGCGACGCACGCCAATGACCCATGTTCAAGGTTTACGGGTGCTAAAAACAACGACATGGGGTTAGGTTTGAGCATTTTCAAAGTATACCAGTGGCTCGTTGACGTCCACCCCACTTTTCTAATGGTTATTGAAGAAAGAAAATTCTGTGGAAATTTGTGGTATATGTTTATACGTTCCATTAAATTTCTATCATAATAGGCTTCAGAAATTGTTTATTTGAATAATTATTTATGCCACATATATGAGGAAACGGTCTTCCTGTATTGATCTTATAAAACACTCATAACTTCTTAACATATCCGAAGACGTATGAACAAGGAAAATATATGTTACATTTATTTATGAAAAATCCATGCTTAATTTCGCGACTGTAAATTTGACCATTTGTCGAAGCCTTAAAATGAAATTGAAGTTTGCATGGTTGGAATGCACTGGAAATGATTCTCTTTTAATTGATCAAATTTATTTTAGCATATTTTAGCGATATAAATGCCTCGACAATTTTTGAAATTGCCTATTTAGGTATGGATGATCTGAATCTGCAAAGAAGATTTTGTAGAATGATGAAAATGAGAAAATAAAATTATAAAGAACAGTTTTCGTTTAAGTTCCGTTTTAGCAAGTTCCATTGATTTATCTTAAGAGTTCCGGAAAAAATTATTAGTAAAAAAAGTATATCGCTCTCTTTTTAAGTAAATTTTGATAAATAATCAAAACTTTGTTGGATTGTGATCTTGAACATATGGATCAGGGTTTAAAAAAACGTTTTTCAATTTTAGTTTTTTTTAAGTGTTTAAGTTCTAAAATAATGGCAATAACAATGCAATTTGCCAACATCGTTAGCCGATTTTTGTGGCATACCGAGAAGATTGTCCTAAGAAAATAATTACGGCAATAATCATTGTTTGAGAAAGAACCCCCTTGGAATAAGTTTATACCGCACAGAATAATATCTAAAATAACAATGATGATAATAATCATGAGGTGGAAAAAAAACACTTGGAACGAGTTTGTATAACCCAGAGGAATGAATTTTTATGGAAAATGTGGTCATGGCCCTTCTGTTACCTCTGGTTTTTGTAAGGCAACACCTAATATATTTCACCCGGATACAAACGACACGGCAGTACGGGATTAGGGATAATATTAGCTTATTCAGACCCAAACAATTCCAATTTTGTCAAATCAGTCCTAACTTTCTTTCGATTTTTCTAGTCAAATGTTATTCGTATTAACGGGAGATATACACCTAGGAGCCAGAAAAATGGTCATTTTTGTGAATTTTTTAAAGGAAAACTATTTGAAATTTCGGATTGGGGTTTTAATTATCTAAAAGTATATACATTCAAGAATATGTTCAATTTTCTTTATTTTAAAATATCAAAAATATACAACGATATTGTATGATCCTTGGAGCGTCATAAAAAAGTCTGCGTATACGGTACCCAGTGACGTTTCTTCAAAAATCATCTGAAAAAAAAAACCAAAAAGATTATTAAATTAGATACTATAATCTCGTACTTGTCATAGCCGATTTTGAAAATATCGATTTATGACAAAATGGCGGACGTTTGAACATAAATAATGATTTTTGGGCCAAAAATTAGTTATTATTTTGCCTATAAAACAAAAACTACATAACGGAAAAAGATCCTATGACAAGTACTAGATAATGGTGTATAGAATAACCACAAAAAACTTCAAGGCAATCGGTTCATTGGTTTTCGAGAAATTTTGGGCACCGATTTGAAAAGCCTGTCGGCTTGGCGCCGCAAAACACGTTTCACTTTCTCGGCTGTAACTGGCTTATTTATCGAAATATTAACTTGCCGTTTTCACCAGGTATTCTGGAGACCTCAAACTTCAAGAAAATGCAACAACAAAAAATTAATTTTTTCGACCATCCACCAGGTGTATATCTTCCCTTAATATAAAGAGAAGAAAAAACTAGTAGTATCGAGTTTTATTTGCACAACTTTTCGCAAAGCTTTTTACAAAACATGACAATTTCACATACATACTTTTCAGTAATTATCTATTCCCTACATTCCTACATTTGGAATTATTTTCACATTCTCCCTTTCTTCATTTATTCGTCCACTTTGTCGTTCTCTCCTCCCCCTCACCCAAACTCATTTTTCTACACATTTCCTCTATTTCCCTAAGATACTCGCATATCCCTATTTGAATTTTTCCTCCCAGCATATTTATGATGTCCCCCTTTACTGCCAAATCATCCATTCCTTCCAGCCACTCCTCTGCTTTCTTCCTTGCTTTCTCTGATGCTAACTGCCTATCTTTTTTTTACATATTATTAGGTGCTCCAATGTCTCATTTTTTCTTTACATACCCTGCACCTTCAATCCTTTTTCCCTTTCTTTCCCGCCTTTCCTATATTGCCACATCTTAGCCTCGCCCATATTTCCTTGTCTCTACTCTTTACTCCCTGACCAATATTTCCATGGCATCTCGTCCTTTTCTATAATATATTTATACTTATCGTTACACGTCGATTTTCCGATTTTTTCCTCTTTCCTCCTTAAAATTCTGTTTTTCAAGTTCTCCAGTCCCTAGAAGAAGAAACTAATCATTATCCAAAGTATACTTTATACAGAGAAAAACGTAATTTCTTTGTATTCTCGACGTTTATCAAATATTCGTGCAATTTTTATTTCTCCATTCGGCATACAAATATAACGAATATTTCTTCGCAGATGATACCGCTTGCGGTCGTAATTGCGCCGGATTCTCCTCGTAAGCAAGTGAAGTCTACGGCGGTGGTGAAATATTCCGCCGTACCCATGCCAGCGATGTTCGCTCAGTTGCAATGCAACACAGATTTGAATCTTCCGCCGAGCAACTGGCTGAGCAGTTCGGCGGAGAGTTACGGTTTGCAGAGCGTGTGGTCCCAGAACACGGGTTTCTCCAGCTTCCGTATGGCTCACATGTTTCCGGATTGTGTCGGCGAGGTCGACGTAGTCTCGGACGCGGAAAACATCAAGAGACTGCTGAAGATGCCTTACAATCACGGCGTGATATCGATGATGGTGCATCGTATAGAGAACACCCTTCTGCTGGACGATTTCGACATACAAAAGTATCTGCTGCGTCAAGCGGAGAACGACTGGGAGTGGCTCAAGAAATTCGTTTACGAGCATATCTTTCAGAATGCTAGCGACAAAGAGAAAAGATTGTTCTACAAGTCCAACAGTAGGAACGCCCTGCAACAAAAAAATTTAATCTCGAAATTCTTGTATCACTCTCTGGTGCTGGCGGACGACAATAAGAAACTCGAAACGCCACCATTGCCGCTGAGCACTCTCGAGCCTTCTCTTCCCGAGCCTACGCTCGAGGAGAAACTTCCCGATCCCAATCACATCCACAATTTCGCGAGAAACGTCGTCTGGACTTTCGAGAACATACAGATGTTGATCGGCACGGATATGCCGATTTTCGGCGGTCAAACGCATCCCTGCATAAGTCTCAAACTACGCGACATGAGTAAACCCATAAACGTGCTCACTGGTATCGATTATTGGCTCGATAATCTCATGTGCAACGTGCCCGAAGTCGTCATGTGCTATCATCTGGATGGTATCGTGCAGAAGTACGAATTGATCAAGACCGAGGATTTGCCGAATTTGGACGACGCGAAATTCAGCCCTAAAGTCATCAGGGACGTGGCCCAAAATATTTTGAGTTTCCTCAAGAACAACGTGACCAAAGCTGGACATACGTATTGGCTTTTCAAAGGTACTCGGAACAGAGAATCACTTTTTTTTAACACTTCCTTGACACACTGGGTCATTTTGACCCGGACGAATTTGAAATGAAATGCTCACTTTCCTAAAAGTAAAAGTTTTAAATAATTTTTGACAATGCAATTTTATACTTTCCGGATTCTAATTATGCAGACATATTACGAAATGTTTGAAAGTGTCTCGGATTTTTTTCAATAAAAATGGCCCGGAGGCTTGTTAATTACAGGCGGATGAAGTACAACCCGGGTCAAATTGACCCAGTGTGTCAAAGTCGTGGCCAAATTATGTGTGTCGAGGAAGGGTTAATCCGAAGTCTCAAAGAATTGGATAACAAGCTGTTTAAGGGGCTTCTGAGAGACCTGAAAAAAATGGCCAAATACCGAATTTGTGTTCTGGGCAACGGTCGATGAAAAAGAAACGTATTTTTTTTTAACGCAAAGGTACTACAGCCTTGGCCAAAAGTATTAGGCACCCCTATAGTATATTAATATTTTAAAAAGTACATACAACTATTAAAATTGAAGTAAAGCTAAGACCTCTTTTGGTGGATTGCAAAACATCTGGATCGTAAAACGCTAAACATGTGCGTTTTTTAAATTTCGACAAAAAACTTTGACCAGTCTTCGTTTGCTATTCTTTCAGTGGAGAAGCCTTTTTTTGCGATTTCATTAGTTCAGCGCGATTCCTTGTTTTCGAAAATGCCGAAAAGTAGTGAGTTTTTTACAAAAAACTGGTAAAAATTCAACTTCTTCACAAACAAGGAAAGACCCAAGTCGAAATATCGAAACAATTGTAATAGTTTTATGTACTTTTTAAAATATCAATATTTTATAGGAGTGCCTAATAGTTTTGGCCAAGACTGTATGTACCTTTTCTCCTCTTGATATTTCCATAAAAACATCTTTGTTTCAATGTAACCGCAATCAATTAATGAAACAAATCGTCGACTGTCAACCAAAAATACAAAGTAATGTTGGAAAAAAAATACAGTGACTCCCAAATAACAAAATACAACTTTCTTACTCGTTAGACCAAATATTACAAACCTCATAGTTTTCAAGTTACACCGCACGATGCCGGATTTTCGGGAACCTGCGGTTTTTTTTTAGAAAAAAATGAATAAATCTGCGAAAAAAACGCAGAATTCTTTTAAAAAAATCGAAACTAAAGCTAAAGGCGTTCTTTTCAAAGATCTTATCACTAAATGGTGAGATTACTACTTTTCAACGTCCAGCACGCGATTTTGCAAAGCCCGAAAAACGTTAAAAACCGGCATTTTCAAAATGACGTACCTGGTACAAAAAAAAGCAAAAATAGAAATAAAAAAGGAAAAATGAAGCTGGCTTTGTTCGCTTCAAAAATCGGTTTGGTGAATTGGTTTGCGTTTTTTTTCCGCTGGGATATTACATTTTTTGTCTGGATAGAAAATTTACAGGGTGCTCAATAGTTTTGGACAAGGCTGTATATTGAGAGCCTTAAAAAAGTCACCAACAAATACAGAAAAACAACAAAAACATGGCGGCCGGTAGATGATGAAATTTTTTTCGCGACGTTTGGCGGTGGACACCAGCTTAAACGGTCGAACTGAAATCCAAAAACCAAACGGGTTATTCAAGTTAACAATAAATACGAGTCGTTCACGATCGTCGATTTTTAAAGTCATCCTTTTTAACAACGTGGCGACGAATTGAAACTCGAGAATATAAAATCCATGAACAAAGTCGTCATTTTTACATAACTATTAAAAAATGAAGATGGATTTAAAAAAATTCAAATCGCCAGTCACCTTTAAATGTTACTCATCGTATGTCCTGTAAATTTGGAAACCATCAAATGGTTCTCGAGATATCATGTCCACAGACTTTGAAAACAGTGTTTCGAGAAAAACGCGCTTAAGGGGGAATATACCTTTGTGAGGGCAAAATCAAGGGTCATTTTTGACAATTTATTTAAGAAAAACAAAACAATATTTTTAAATTCGATTTTTTATGCATGTTTTATACATGTACAAGTCTTAAAGTAAAATAATCCTTTTTTAAATATCATTTTGAAACAAAATGGCGGCGCAGTAGTCGATGAAAGAAAACTCCTTTTTTTTCATAGTCCTCTACGGGCATATTCGCACAGGTCATAATTTTCAAGCTAGAACAACAAAAGAAAAATATTTTGAAAGTAGATATAAAAAACTAGCCCAGTACGTAGGGGGTTTACAAAATATGGATTTTTAAAAAAATAGCGGTGATATGAAGAAAACAAATTTCGTACAAAAAAATCGGTCGAATATCGATCATAACATTTTTAAATTTCAACTTATCGAAAAAATCCTACGTACTGGACTAGAAAATGTTGTCAAGAAGCTACATTTTAAATTTCAAGTGAATCGATTGAAAACTCGAGGCGCTACGCATACGCTCGTGTCTAAAAACATATGTTAGAGAAAAATGCGTTTAAAGTTTCAAGTACAGTAAAATCCCGGAAATTTCGTGTTTACCTTTAATCGGCGATGCCTGGACCATATAATTGTCCTTCTAATTCAACATTCTCTTGCTCTTCTTTTCTGGAAGATGTAGGAAAAAATGCAAAAAAAAAATTTACAAACGTACATTCCCCTTAAGGCAGGATTCTACTTTGAAACCATGAAAAAAAACGCTATTTTCGTGAATTTTTTCTGAGAATACTATTAAAGATATCGATATGGGGTTTAAGCTGTTCAATAAATACACTCTTTAAGTACATAAAAAAAATTTTTTAATGTATTTTATTCATTTTTTGTACACGTAAAATATGTTTAAAGCCAACGCCTCGAAAAGCAGGTACCGTTGCCGTGGTCGTGAAATCTTCCGGACGGATGGTCTGAAACAAAAAAATCAAATAGTTTCATGTTCAGTATGTCTTCAGGAACCGACCTAACTAGAATATTTTATATACGTGCAAAATTAACAAAATGGCGGCTAAAATACGAAAAAAATGCGTTTTTTGGGTCTTTTTTTGCAATAAAAAAATAGTTCTAATCAAAATTTTAAGTTGATTGTAGTTAGATCGGTTGGTACACACATATAGAATATGTGTTCCAAATTTCATAAGGATCGGTTCAGTACTTTTTGAGTTATCACGACCACGGTACTTGAAAATGTCGTTTCGAGAAAAACGCGTTTAAAGTTTTGGTGAGTGATAGGTAGGTGCGTTCGAAAGGCGAAAAAGGATAGTTAGACTGCTTGGAACTTTATAAAATTTTGACCGAACATTCTTGAACATATTTACTTTCGAAAAATGTAAAAAAAAAAAAAAAATTTCAAAGTTTCAAAGTAGAATCCTGCCTTAAAGTTTGAAATATGGTGTTGCTACTTGCTCGACCGACTGTTAGAAGATGTAGCTGATTTAATTTTACGAATATTTTAATGAATTTTTCAAGGAATGTAGCTAAAAGGTGATACTATCGAGTCAAAATATTTAGGAAAATGCAATTTTTTGCCCCACCTGTAGCGCGTTAATTTTTATTACTACGCTGTTTATAATAATTTTACGAACGTAAAATCGTAGTTTCATCGGTTTATCCTAGAAAGATCGCCGATTATTTCATTATTTCGTTTCGACCTTAAATTTGCAGGCAAGAACGACGACGTCGTCAAGCTCTACGATTTAACGTCGCTCTGCAGCGAGGCGTCGGACGATAAGGAGCAAAATCCTTTCACCGTTCCCGTTGCCATGTTACTGTATCGAGTAGCCCGGAACATGAAATACTCGCCGGATTGTCGCAAGCAGGAAGGAACAATAAGGATGTTGTTGAAAAATTGCGTCGAACTTCTGGCCAAGGAGAATCATCCGCAGATCGTCACGTCGGCCCATTACATGTTATCCGATCTGTACGTACCGGCGGATACGGATCCGGCTAAACCTACCCTCGTCGAGCAAAACGAGGAAGAGGATAGCTCGAGCGAGTGCGCCAGTAATCAGGAAAGCCCCGAAGTTGGTGAACCAACGGATGGCGCATGCAGCGCTGACGTTAAATCGTTGATGCTCGCTCACAGTAAGTAACACGAATTTCAGTATTCTTTTGCTTCGATCGACGCTTCTGAGCGTACACGTTTCAATGAGCTCGGCAGAGTTACTTTGCAGGGTTGTTTCGTATACGGAAAACAGGAAAAACCGGGAAACTCAGGGAATTTCCTTCCTCCAGGAATAATCGGGGAAAGGTCAGGGAATTTTGGATGTTCTCTGGAATTTTTTCACAATTTACTTTTTTGCAAGAATTACGAAAAAAATAACCGACTTGACAAAAAAAGTGGAGAGTATAAAAATAAATATTTTTGTATATTTTAAATATTTATATTATTCTTAAATATATACAAAAAAAGTTATGTCAGTGCCAAACATTGAAAATTTGAAACACTAATTTACTGTAAAGCTCTATACAATTGCATTTTATCTGTCGATACACAACCACATCATTATTATTATAGATAAGTATTTATATTTATTTTTTATTTATTGTCACCGGCATAAAAAAATCTGTTTATAATAAAGAACAGGTTCTTCCTGTTCTTTATTATAAACTTCCGAAAAGCGGAAACCGCAATTTTGATCTGAAATTTTGCATACACCTTCCTTTTATAATTTGAGGAGATCCCTTAAAAGGTTTTTTGGCGACGCTCCATGGTTTTCGAGATATCGAGTTTTGAAAGTAATTTTTTTTTACGGGCTCCGCTATACTAAACAAACTCAAACACCGAAAAAACCTACAAAAACCCAAACAGACCAAAATAAACCAAAACGAACCCAAACAACCCATGACGTATGGACGAGCCTTGTTCGCTAGGAAGCAGTGAAGCCGGAGGAGTGGGGGTATCGTTCGACCGTGGTGGCGGATGCAGATATACCCGTATGGGTTGAAACAATGAACTTGAAAATTCAATATATCGAAAACTATTGTTCGTCGCCGAAAATCCTCTCAGGGGTTCACTGACAATATTAAGAGGATCTGTGCAAAATTTTAACTCGATCAGAGGGGAGGTCTTTTTGGAACCTTACTCAAAAACTAAAACATTCAATATCTCGAAAACTATTGCTAGTCGCCAAAAATACTTTTAAGGGATCTCTCAAAATATTAAAGGGAAGGTGTATGCCAAATTTCAGAACATGATTCGGTTTCCGCTTTTCGGAAGTACACCCCTACAATGTTTCAATTATTTTTCGAATTTCAGTTTTTTATTTATTTTTATTTCAATTTTTAACGTTTTCATATATTTGATCTTTAAAAAATTATGTTATTCAGTTCAACGTAATTTTTCAATAGAAGGATCGAACTGAGAATTTCCTTTGTTTTTTCAAGTTGGTTAAAAATGTTATTTTTTTTTTTCACAAATATGATTAATTGCTATTTCTATGTATATAATTTTTCCCGTATAGTTTGCAACGTTTACAAATACTAGTATGGTTGAAACGAGACTTATCTTTTGGTCTAGAACTTAGAAGAATATGTATTTGATGAAAACAAAGTGTTCTTTATTTGACCCTAATCTGCGTCGTTTGCAAAACCCGTATGGAAAACCTGGAAAAGTCAGGGAATTTCCGAGTCAATAATGCGTAACAACCCTGCTTTGGTACTTTTGTATTTTGGAGTTATGGATTGTAAAACGGCGACGTATCGTTAAGAAAAATTCAAGAAATCAGTCCATAAGGAATAAAAAACGGATTATCGAATTTTCGGTGGCCGCGATCATGGCAGTGGCCTACGAAAATATTCGATCAAGCTGCTATTTGAATTGTCCGTATTTGGCTCTGTTCGTACACGGAGAAAAATACGGCCTCAAATTCTAACACTGGTTGCCAGAATTCTAATATTCAGTGCTATAAAAGTATAGCAGTTTACTGCCAGTTCGGAATTCTAAGACTTGTTATAGAAGTGTAAAAATGATTCTCACACCGTATAGTAAAAATGATGCGTGCATATTACATTTGAAACTATTCTCGCATAGGCGCGAGTCCTATATGCTGTATAGTAAAAATAATGCGTGCATATTACATTCGAAACTATTCTCGTATACTTTTTGTAAAATACCAACCTTTATTACACGCTATATCTTCATATGGATTTTACTATCCCTACAGCATGAATCTTCGTGTATGTATAGATTTCACTATACGCATAGCATAAATCTTCGGCGCATTGCGAAAGATATTACGAAGTTATTAGTCAAATGTGACTCTTTATGCCGTACTTTTTGTAGAATACTGAAAACTAATTGTTCCAATCACGTGGGTAAAATATTTTTTGAATACTACAAAAAATCACAATATGCCGAATAAAATGTATTATTTGTGTCAGTTGACGTGCCACATCGTAGGTTAAAATTTATATTTCTTCATTATTACTATACCATAATTACAATTTTTATCATCCATTCAATACTTTTTGATATTTAATGATATGTTTTTTAGAAGCATAGTATTAATTCTAAACTTCGAGGCCCCTGTTTTCTCCGTGTAGTACAGGAACAGTCGGATCACGAGGAGCACAAGTACAAACCTCCGCCGATAAGTGGAACCGTAGCTGAGCGCTGCATCGCGGCTCTCGAGCACGTTTTTCAGGGTCTCGAGTGCCTGAAATATTTCCCGTCGGCGAACGAACGATCGGAGGAAACGGAAAAATCGAAATACGACGAAACAGTGACGAAAAACAACAACAACAACGACGAAGAGCAGAACGTGGCTAAACCTTTTCAGGCGATACCGATGCCGTACGCTCCGCTGAACAAAATCCCGGAACATACGAGCAAGACGTCGGCGAACAATAGCCCGAGCCATCAGAAGAAGCGGAACAAGTCGAAGAAGAACAGAAGAGCGGATAAAAGTTCGTCCAAAGAGCCGGCTCTGTTGGACGATTCACCTAAAGCTCTGCTGTGCAAGGCCAAGGTGGAAACCCTGCCGACTTGGCAAGCACCGAAAAAGAGCGACAATCGCAGCTGGGAGGCACACCTGAAGACACTTCTGTACGAGAAAGCTTCACTCATATACGCCGTACTAGCCGAGTACGAGTACTCGAACGGCTGCTATGGCGCCTCCTTGAGATACATACTCGCTGTTTTGCGCTGTCAAAAAGTACTTGAAGTCTATTGCGACCTGAGCAACGACAAACTCATTAGTTATCTGCTCGGACGGGCCGGCGATTATTGCTTCATGGTCGTACAGGATTGGCGCAATATCGACGATCATAAGAAAGCTTACGATCAGAGAAACGAGGGCGAGGAAAAGATCGTCGAGGAGATACTCGACATCGGAGATCTGGATACGAGTAAGCTTATTTTCAAATTCTTCCTCAAGGCGTAACACCACCATGCAAGGCCGAAAAATGAAAAAATGATTATAGATCTTTATTGAAAAAATCGTGTCGGTACTTGGCATCATGCAAAAAATGTGCAAACATTTTTTTGAAGATTTTTTTTCAACTTAGAATGGATATACACTAATATTGAACATGGAGAATAATCTCATAGTGCTTGTTAAGGGGTTAGGCTACTCTGATGTCTCGAAAATCAGGGTTATTGAAAAAAAGTAGTTTCGAAGGAATAAGTAAGACAATTGAGAAATCGTTTCGAAATTTATTTGTATGCACCTGATTGGATATACATTTATAATGATCGAAAAATCGATTTCTTTTTTTTCTTTCTTTAAGGGGAGGGTAGGGATTTCAGCGTGAAAAAAAAAAACACTTTTTTGCAATTTTTTTTCTTGCCATATAATTTTTTTGCTGGCCATATAAAGTGAAAAGTGTTATTTTTCACGAAAAATTCCGCCATTTTGGGGGTGGAAAACCCCCTCAATGTAAAAAAAATCTCAAACTAACCGTTGGGTTTGTTTGGGTCTGTTTGGAGGTATTTTCCCGCCAACCCAAAGTTTCAAAGCGAAATTCGAAAAACTTCAAAGCTACAGCCCGTCAACGCTGTGCCTCACCGCTCGCATTCGGAGCGGGCGTGAAAAACACTTACTAATGTTTATTTTTTTTTGTAAATGCGTGCCATTTTCTTAAATTTGCATTTTCTTTATGTTAATTACCGTCACATAGAAACACTACATGTTCTAACTGAAAAAATGTTTGAACTTTTTTGCAAATCAATGTCTACGGGAAGCTAGACTGCACGCCGATTCACAACTCCCGCGGCGACCTTGCTGTAACACTCTGCCACAGCTCCGTCATTTTGATGATGAATTAATTTAAAAAAAATTGTTTTGTATACTTAAATATACTATTAAAGTATACCTAAAGTTTGATAATTGTAGAATAATTATTTCTTAGTTTAAAAAATCGCTCAATATTGCTTATTTTTTCCTGTCTAAATGTGTATCCCGCCTTAACAAAGTTGTGTATTTATATTCGCGGACACCGTCTCTCGTTAAGTAATAACGGTATAATTATCTTCAACATGCGATTCCGGCACCATATGTTGCATCTTCTGCTTCAGTTTAACTGAGCGACGAACGATTTGATCAAAACACTCGATAAATTACAAAGATTTCCGCGAGATATTGAAGAATCTTGTTAGAATTACTATTTTTATGGCATTTTTTTTCTTGAAACAAATGCAAGTATGCGTAATATTTTCAAAAATCAAGATTTCGAAAATAATCTTGGTACTTCCCTAGTGTTTTGAATGTAGGGTCAGAGTGGGAGCTGCCTAACCGTTCACACAATCTCAATGAAACTTCGACTAAACGGCTTCGTTTTGTTCAAAGACACTGAACGGCCTAACGCAATAGATATTGAGAGAATAACCATTTAAAAAAATGGAATTTGATCCACTGTGTACTTGGGGGTGTACACAGTGAAACATGCCTAATTTCACAGTCAAACAAAATTTCAAAATCAAGCAAAATTTGAAGCAAATTACCCTGATCCGATGTACACTTGTAGGTAGTGAAGTTCTTTTCTCTATATAATGGGGAGTATTGTACAGTAATCTATTGAAAAGTTAATTTAAAAAAAAACAGTATCTCATGAGATCAATCACAATCATTTATTGAATATTAATCGACAATGAGTACCTACCTAATGGTAGTACCAGTACCTATCTAAATCACAACGCAAAAATATTCATATTATGACTTACCTCTGTGTACCTCGAAAAATTGAGCCACTGCGTACCGACCCTCTCCTTTTTTCTAAAGCGGGTACTGACAAGTTTCTATTTTTGTTAGGTTAACAAACACAATGCTCAAATACCGCAATATAGCTGAATATTGCGGGAGAACAATGACTTCGAACATAACTGCGATAGGTAAAGAAGCAAAAAACATACAAACTCAGCAGATTTTTTAACTTTTGACACCAATAATAATATAAAATCATCTCTCACAACCGAATTGCGCGAGATCGACTCACAGACAGGTTCAAACCTATTGGTATCCGTGGGCGGTTCTAATGTAAAAAAGACGCACATATATACATGTCCACTTTTGAGAAACAGAAAAGGTTCAGTGTACCCACTGTTGCCACTGTTCCCACTTTGACCCTACATTGCGGAACGTTGTCGTACTTGCCCCGGAATCGATCCTAAAAATTGGAAAAATATCACCGTCCAGAGCTTCATGCGAAATACTTCGACCAGACCGCTAGTGCATCACCATTGAGTATTAAGGCCTTAGGCCACAGTAACGGGTATAAAATCATGTGCGAATTTAACAATTTTTTTCGCATGAAAAAGTGATTCACTCATAAAATTAATTATACATCTATTTAGTATGAATATCAAGCTGTTAGAAAATATATCTTTTTTTTTTTTTCGTTGTCCAAAATGGCCGACTACTAATATTTTCTTTTTGTTATCTTTTTTTAGGCGCTCCGCGGCGTGACGTTTAGCATTCACAATTTTTTTACCTAGAACAAAAAACAAAAATTCTCGTCAATCTACATTAGATTACCTAGAGAAGTACGTACGGAATTAAAAAAATATAGTTTAATTCAAAAGTTGTAGGTATTTGAACTTAAGAAATGAATTTTCAGTGAAAAATTTCGTTATAACTGCTCATAAAATGAAAAGTTCTCGATTAATCAGAAATTCCGTACGTACTTCTTTGCGAAATGCAATTAGGAACATAACTTTCAAATTTGAAGTAAATCGAGTGAAAATTGTTGAAGTTATTTGTCACGCCAATTGGAAAAAAGCTATTTCGAGTATTCGGCCATTTTGTACATGGAAAAAAATTCTAACAGCTTGACATTCATACTAAATAGATGTGTAATTAATTTCATGAGTGAATCACTTTTTCATACGAACAAAAATTCTTAAATTCGTACATGATTTTATACCCGTTACTAAGGCCTTAAAAAACTAAGATTATTTCATAATATTCTTTCTTATGTATATTTTAAGCAAGCAATTGTAAAATTACAATGAAATTCACTAAACAATCAACTTACAAAACCCCATATCAGTTTCCGGCTTAACGTGGCGTTAGTACTATTCCCTAAACACGCTTTTTCATTTTCGGTGCTCACAGTTGTACTTCAGAACCCAAATGATTCATTCTTCGTTCCGTCTTCTGCAAATACCTCATCGACGAGACTTTCAATTAGTTGAATATTTATTTGTCGTCAGGCATTACCGAGCTACTGCCAAAAAAGTTCGAGAGTTTGGAGACTACGATGATCGCGTCTCTCAAATGTTACGAGAAGGCCCTCGAGCTCGAGCTTTCCGAACCGGATCGCGTCAACCTCGTCAGAAGACTGGGAAACATACAAAACGAATTGGGCGTTCTCTACATGAATCAAGCCGGTGGTGAGTGACAAAAACGCTTCAATTTCTATGATAACGAAGCACACGAGATGATTGTTAATCGCGATTCGATACCGAAATGTCACAGCGCGATATCAACAAGCTACTGCGAACAGCAACGAGTCGTCGCATGACGATTGTATGTCCGACGTGGATACACTTCTCGCCCGTTCTCAATATCATCTGGAATCGAGTCAAAAGGCTTTCGAGACCGTGCGCGACGAGGCGAACATGGCTCTGTTGCATTCCAACATCGGACGATTGATGCGCTTGCGAGCTCACATGCATTCAAAAGCTACCTCTCAGGAGCGCTTCTTTTACAACAAGGCATTGTCGAGCTATCAAAAGGCGCTGCAGGTACTCGGTACGAGAAAAACAAACCCCGCGATATGGGATACCGTGACGTGGGATTTGTCGACGACTCTCTACACCGTGGCTACTCTGCTTCAGGATTATCCGGCCGTCGGAAGCAAAGTAAGTCCTTGAGAGCAACCCCGGATCTACGATATTTCCGAACCGGGGTAAAAACTTGACATTGACGCCCCTCCTCTCCAGCATTTGAGATTAATGATTTTAAAAACTCACAAAACAAATATACTGGGTGGAACTTTTCCTTCCGTGTGACATTAAGGGGTGGGATGCAGTCAGCGGCGTGAAAAAACGAGCATTTTCAATCATTTTTTTAAATAGTAATTAAGTTTGTTTTACAAAAGTGGTTACACAGACTTTTTATGTTATATTTCAACTTGACTTGTACAAATTTTCAAAGAAAAACATTGATTTTTTATAAAAATATCACCATCTTTGTCGAACCCCTTTCGGCATGTAGGGCTTTGCGGTGACCATCATAAAATTTTACTGGATCATCTGAAATAAAATTTTTTTAAAAATATCATTAGTTTAATGATAAATCTAGTCCTTAATCGAAGCTTTTTTTTTTCAAAATTTAACAAAATGGCGGCTTTCGACAGATAACTTTCGATTTTCGAACAAAAAATCGCTCGTTTATTGTTAAAAAAATAGAAAATTTCAACAAAAATGAAAATCCTTCGATTAAGAACTAGTTTTTAATGCTATCAATAAGCACACCAAATTTTATCAGAATCCATATAGTGGTTTTTGAATTATAGTGGTCACCGACTTGAAAAACATAGTTTCGAGAAAAACGCGTTTAAAGTTTTTCGATGTGGATACGGTATTATGTGTTCGTAAAATGTTGAGCTCGACAGATGAAGCAAAACCTTTATTTATGTATTTTGATCCGCTGAATCCGAATATCACAATTTTTTGCCGAAAAGTCGAGCATTGAATTATTTGTAGCCAATTGTTAAAACAATCTTTCAAAAAATTTAAGTTTTTCGGCATGAATTCTTTTTTTAAACATTTTGGGCTATTTTAAGACGAAAGTATTCTTTATAAAATTTTGCTAAACTTCATAGTTTTTGAGTAATAAATCTTTGAAAATTTCCGAAAGAGTTTTCCAATTTTACACTTCATTTATGTATAGAAATACTAATTAAAAAATTACTTACATCGAATCATCAATTCCTGGCCCATACAATAGGGCTTCTGCTGATGTGGAAGCTTCCAAAATATCAATTCGTTGTTGTCTTCAAAGCATTCTGCCTTCCCGGGTATTATCGTTTGCGCGTTTGTCAGCCGCTACCTGCCAAGGGGACCGACGCCCCTTCACTAATTGTGGGATATCCCGGAAACTATTCATCGGATTGACTTGAAATTTTCAGGGAATATGTTCGAAACATCATCTTCAAGATAATGCAAAAAAAATCGGTTAAAAAAAATTCTGACTGCATCTCACCCCTTAATATAGAATATATACAATTAGTGTAGGTAATGCACAAGCCAAACTGAATACACACCTTCAATCTTTAGGTCCCAGCAAATTTTACCATCTAAACTTGCTACAACTTTACACGTCGAGCTTTCCGTTTCGCGAAAGAATCTATTATCTCATCAAAGTTCGTCTCATAGGCAGTTTTATTTTCGATGGCTAGGATCGTGAGGCCATCAAATGTCACTTTTCCTAAAGCGCCCTGGATCCTAGGCGCTTTAGTGAAACAAGTTTTTTTTCAAACACATGCATTTGGGACCCCCTTAAATTGCCCCCCCTCCCCAGATTCGGGGCTGCTCGAGAGCACTCTGCTTAGATTCAACGCTTCTGAAATACGTCGATAATCGCGGTTTTTCTCTTGTCGTCGTGATTTTTAGAGCGAGGATGAACTCGAACGCGAGGTGGTCGAGGTTCTGCAAAAAGCCATCAAGTATTGCGACACCGAGACGCCGGGATCTCGTCAACCGGTTTATCAATTTCGCGCCGCTACCATTCTCCACAGACTCGGCTCTTTGTATCATCGCGTCTATCGCGAATTGAAGCCGGACGTTGACAATCAGAAACGAAAGAATTCGTTGCAGCTGAGCAAACTTTATTACATGAAGGCCGCTAAGTTGTTCCTGTCCCTCGAACAACCGGTCGAGTATTTGACAGTCCAATTGGAGAGGGTTGCGTTGGCCGAGTATCTGGCAGAAAGTAAGTTCAAGAACATATGCAGGCTACGGTAACGTGAAAAAGTCGTCAAGCTGGACTGTGCATTAAGGGGTCTATTTTCATGAATTTTTTTATTTATTTATTATTTTATTTTTATTTTCATGAATTTTTTTATAGCTTTATATTTTAGATATTGATATAAAAGTTGTTACACTTAATAAATACATTTTCTAAATAAATAAAATTAAAAAATATATTTATTTACGTCACTATTTATAGATGAAAATGATAGTTAAAAAATGTCCTAAAAAATGGAAGGTCTGCGCTGTTGATGAAATCTCGGAGATGGATCTTTCGAAACAAAAAAATCAAACGGTTTTAGATTCAGTATGTTAATGGCTATAGCGCATATCATACGATTTGTTATGTATGCACATATAACAAAATGGCGGACATTTTTCGGAAAAACAAAACAAAGAACGATTTTTTCACCGTTTTTGGCAGCAAAAAAATCAACATTTTAATAAATCCTTGATATGCGCTACAGCTATAGTTATAAAAAATATGTGGTTAAAATTTCATAAGGATCGGTTACTAGTTTCGAAGATTTTATCAATAAACCGTCGAAAAACGTTGTGTCAAGAAAAACGCGCTTAAAGTTTGTTTGGGGTACATATATACATCAATTAAAAGTTCGAAAGTGTATTTATGAAGTGTAAAAACTTTTATATCAATATCTATAATTTAAACCTATCAAAAAATTCATGAAAATAGCCTTTTTTAGCGTCTAAAGTGAGAAGGGAGGTTCCATAATTTGTAAATCGAGTTAGAACTCAATTATTTTACAAAAGATCACGACTTTATATGTTTTCTTTTTCATTGAACAACGGTCCACAAATACTGACAATTTTGCAATGTTCGACACGTAACAAGTTTGAAAAATTTCTAAAGTACGGCGAATGGAACCTTGTAAAATAGAGGTTGGTGCTTAAAAATATTGGGGTAAATAGATATTAATGAAAATTTTACTAATCGTTATGGTATAATTTATGAATATACTGGCAAAAAGAGAACGGAGGTGTCCGCACTCGTTTATTAAATATTAAGTTTTTAAGTTTACATCAATCTCCACTTGATCGCGTTGGTTGTACAGAGCAACGTCGTTACCATTTTAGTTTCTCGCGTATACCTTCAGAATTTATGAAGCAAGTGACAAAAAAACGAATATTATCTGCAGGATAGTGTACAGAACAATATTACCGAAAAAAATAGACAAATTACCGATCTAATTACACTATTATCTAACACTTAGGAGCTACGAAAAAAGGCTATTTTCGCGATTTTTTTGAGGATTTTATAAATGATATGAATATAAAAGTTGTTGGGCTTAATAAATAAAGTCTTGAAATACATTTAAAAAAAATTTAATTCATTTTTATTCATTTTTAAGTACAAAAACTATAGTTTAATGTAACGCCTCAAAAATAGGTGGGCTAGGTAGCTCCATCACAACTCGGCAACGGCTTGTCTGAAACAAAAACATCAAAGTCCATTAAATTCAGTGTGACACCAGCTACAAAATGACCCTCGGATATAAAGTTTTATCAAAAGATAAAAAAATGGCAGATGAAAAACGAAAAAAGTTTTTAAAAACGCGTTTTTCCGCAGTTTTTCGCAAAAAAAGAGTAAAAATCGAAATTTTAAAACCATCGAGGGTCATCTTATTGCGAATCATGTTTACAATATGCGGTTCAAATTTCAGAGAATCGGTTTATTAGTTTTAGAGATACGATGGAGCTAGATTTTGAAAACGTTGTTTCGAGAAAAACGCGTTTGAAGTTTATACTATGATAAACTCTTACCTAAACTCAATCGGCAATTCCTGCACCGTACAAAATCCCTTCTGATTGCTCATCATCGTTGATTTCTCAGTCTTGCGTGCTTTCGATTTTTTTCAATTTTCAAAGTGGCCCCTTAAAATGTGGCAACGTCGGAACTATGGGAATAACACAACCAATCGAAAACCTAGCGCGCCAATTTCAAATACGTTAAAGTCAAATGCGACTAAGAGGAACTTATTTATTTATTTATTATTATGTATTCCCTTTTTTCTAGCTCCGGTGAGCATTGTACGATGCTTGTGGGCGCGAGCAACAGCCTCGAATTACGACAGAACCGTGCGACGTTGCCTAAGCTCGTGTCTATTTTAATAGGATTTTTAAACATCAACATTTAATTTTCCGATAATCCTAACTCATTCAAATTACCATATATGTAAATAATAACGATTATCTACCGTACATTTGAACATTTTCGCGATATTCAGTTGTACATATAATTAACATCTTGCTACAATAAGTTGGCACTCTTGACGTCACACAATGTATTAGCACAGTAACTTCGTTTCTTTCCCCACCCTTCAAAAATGATTTAGCAACCACCTTAAAAATCATCGAAATTCTTCATTTCCGAAACGGATTATTTTAGACAAAAAATTGGAGACTGCATCGTTTATTTTACGCAACTGAAATATTGTATTTTATTCAACAGCCGCCACGGGTTTCAACAACAAATTGAAAGCGTACCAGTGCGGAGTAAACTTGATTATCCAGTGTCAGCCGATTGTCGCGGTACTCCGTGAGCGAGCAGCAACCCGGAGCAAGCCGGACGAAGAAACGGATGGCAGCGCGAGCGAGAAGGTTGGCGAGACGAACAATACTCTCGACAGCGCCAACGAGAGCACGGAGGATCGTAAACAAGGAGAGGAAGAGGAAAAGCTCGTAGTTCTCCTCGAGCAGAGACTGCAATATTTGTTACGATCTCTGATCAAATTGTGTCGTGATAAAAATATCGAGAGTCATGACAAAGCGGCCTTACTACGTCCATCCAAAACGGAAACTCTCGCGAGCCTTTACAAACAGTGTTACAGCCTGACGTTGCAACGCGAAGTACTGTCCGGTCCGATATTGCTGGAGCACATGTCCCGGGTGTTGCGAGCGATCGAACGACTTCTAAAACAGTGCCCGGAGTCTTGCTAGACGAGGCAAAAAAAAAGCACGATACTTCGTCGATTACATGGCGGCCTTTTATTCTTCTCACACTTGATACTTACTATGGCTCACAGCAGCATCCTTTTTTTCCGTTGAACGGCGGAAAGGAAAAAAGTCATCGATAGTTTTTTATACACTCGTCCGATCGTGTAAATAGGAACGTGAAAACCTACGATACGCTTTTATTTATGTTTTTTTGCCGTTGTGGTGTCAATAAATGCGAATCCCTCGTTCGATTTTACTCGCTCGAGTTATATTCTGCGCTTCCTTGCCATGGAACGTAGCCTTAAGGGGTAATACCGTCATGTTAGGGCGGAAACTGACATGGGGACTTCAATTTGAAGTTGAAATGAGAAAAATTTAATGATCTTCATTCAAATTTTGTAATCGGTCCTTCAAAATGTATACAAAAAGAGCACTTTTTAAGACACTACATCTAACTAGAGGCCCGGAAAACATGGGCAATTTCCGATTTTTTTTCTGCGAAACGGTTGGTGAAAAAGACAAGCATTTTTTAAAAACATAAGTACATATATTGAGTGTTAAAAAAATCACCAAAAAATACAGAAAAACAACAAAAACAAAGTTGCCGGCAAATGATGAAACTTTTTTCGCGTCAATTTTTTAAATAATTTTTTTCAATAACTTGGCGACGAATTGAAACGAACATACAAAGACTGGGGAAAAAATCGTCATTTTTATGTAACTATTAAAGAATGAAGATCGATTTTGAAATAGTGAGATCGTCAACGACCTTCAAATGTTTCTCATCGTATCTTTCGTAAATTTAGAAACAATTCATCAAGTGGTTCTCGAGATATGTCCACCGACTTTGAAAACAGTTTTTCGAGAAAAACACGTTTGAGGGGACTAGGTATCGAAAAATCTCGAATTCTTTTGTTTTTTCGTATTCTGTTATTACAATCTCTTCCAAACATTTTGGCGTGAAGAAAACTGAAAAATTCGCAAAATTGAGCTCAGGAGAGCAATGAAACTCCAATACTCCGCTAACGGTTAACGGCTGGCGCATCGCGTCACTGCACAGCTGCATGCCGATGTCCAAAAAGTAAGATAACCAGTGTACTGTGACTGACGAGGAACTATTGTCGGGATGCGTGGGACATTACACACAAAATTCAAACGAATCATTTCATTCGATTGTGTGGAAAACTGCTTCAAAGCATAATTCACCGGGATTGACATCGTTGTCATGACAAGGAATACGGCAACTTTGTTATTTAAGGGGTGAGATGCAGTCAGAGGCGTGAAAAAACGAGCATTTTCAATAATTTTTTTTTTATAGTAATTAAGTTTGTTTTACAAAAGTGGTTACACAGACTTTTTATGTTATATTTCAACTTGACTTGTACAAATTTTCAAAGAAAAATATTGATTATAAAAATATCGCCATCTTTGTCGGACCCCCTTCGGCATGTAGTGCTTTGCGGTGACGATCATAAAATTTTTCTGGATCATCTGAAATAAAAAAAAACCAAAAAGAATCATTAGTTTAATAATAAATCTAGTCTATAATAGAAGCTTTTTTTTCTTTAAAAAAATAACAAGATGGCGGCTTCCGACAGATAACTTTCGATTTTTGACTAAAAAATCGCTCGTTAAAAAAAAATAGAAATTTTCAACAAAAATGAAAGTCCTTCGATTAAGGACTAGTTTTTAATGCTATCAATAAGCACACCAAATGTCATAAAAATCCATCGAGTGGTTTTTTAATTATAGTGGTCACCGACTTGAAAAACATAGATTCGAGAAACACGCGTTTAAAGTTTTTCGATGTGGATACGGTATTATATGTTCGTAAAATTTTGAGCTCGATGATTGAAGCCAAACTTTTTTTTATGTATTTTGATCCGCTGAATCCGAATATCACAATTTTTTGCCGAAAAGTCGAGCATTCAATTGTTTATAGCCAATTGTTAAAACAATTTTTCAAAAAATTAAAGATTTTCGGCATGAATTCTTTATTTTTAAACATTATTGGCAATTTAAAAACGAAAGTATTCTTCATAAAATTTTGCTAAAGTTCATAGTTTTTGAGTAATAAATTTTTGAAAATTTCCGAAAGAGTTTTCCAATTTTACACTTGCTTTATGTACAGAAATATTAATTAAAAAATTACATCAAATCATCAATTCCTGGCCCATACAATAGGGCTTCTGCTGATGTGGAAGCTTCCAAAATATCAATTTGTTATCTTCGAAGAATTCTGCCTTCCTGGGTATTATCGTTTGCTTGCAGCTGCCGTCCGCTACCTGCCATGGGGACCCGACGCCCCTTCACTAATTGTGGGATATCCCGGAAACTATTCATCGGATTGACTCGAAATTTACAGAGAATATTTTCGAATCATCATACTTCAAGAAGATGTATAAAAAAAATCGATTTTTTGAAAATTGTGACTGCATCTCACCCCTTAATGACGGTTCGATTCGTTTGCTGGATGTTATGAAAGAACTACGCTCGGAGTACGAGGCGCGCGCTGTTGAAATGTGCAAGCTGCGTGACCAAGAATGCTTGTTGGATGCAGACAAGAGATCGTAAGCATCGACAAAAGAAGCTACGGTGGAAAAAACGGACGTCCCGCGATTGCTGCCACAGAACAAGCTGAATTCGAAAAGTCCTACAACGCCGGCAATTTTTTACGTACGTAAGTTGCATTTTTTCTGCTATCGTACTGCGCGAGAATTCAAACGCGTTTTTCTCGAAACAGCATTCGGTACTAGTTTTGCCGCGATAACTCAAGAACGATTGAAGATATCGCCTTGATTTGAAAAAAATGAAGGTATCAACTTTCTCTACAAAATAAACTGACGTCTATGCAAAAAAATAAATTCATTATTATTGTTATTACAACAAATATCCGTTTTTCGATGTTTTTCAAATTTTAGCTGCCATTTTTGAAATTTTCATGGTTTTTTTAAATGTTAAGTTCAGTCTGTGAAGAACCATCCTCTGAAGAGAATGGCATTTGGGAATAGGGATGTCGCCTATTTTTGGGAAAGTTTACAAAAATGTTTACATATACCTAATATACCTCTAAATGTTTATTTAATGTGTTTACATGCAGCAAATTCCTAGAAAATGGCATTTTAATTCATCCGTTTAAAAATACGCGCCAAAACGCCCTGACCTGTCATTTGACGGCAAGTGACGTCATACTCTGCAAAATACCGGTCTCTAAACAAACACAATAACAAATATTTCAGAGTTAATAAGTTGAAAGATGAATTCTAAATTCTATTCGTCACCGTATGACTGTATTGAAGACCTGCAATTAAATAAAACAAAACAGTTATAAAACGAAACATAACCTCAAAAAGTTGGTCAAATTATCATAGAGTTTGTAATATTATGAATGCTAAATACATTATTTCTTGCACAAATAACAATTCTTTAAGTTATACTTACATGGAAGGCTTAACGTTTTTGAATTCTGCAGAGCAGAAGTCGCTGTTTTTCGTAAAGAAATCGGCCCCCATTACGCAGTCAATCCTAGGCAAATCCGAACTATTTGCCTTCACGGATCCAGTCTCCATTATTACAGTTCGAGTGAAATTCAAAATCAATCGAGAAATCTCACATATTGTATTTTAAGACAAAGTAACCAGTAACAGCCTAGGATAAGCAGTATGCTGAGCGTCAACTTTTTTTTGCTTAACCCTTTCGTTGCGGGCTTTTTTTACACTATAACTTTCGTCATTCCGGAGCATAAGGAAGCAATTGGACGCACCATTATTGAGATTAGTCCGTAATTATGCCAAAATGTTATTGAAAATTTCGTCAAAAGAGTGCCCGTTTGCAGACACGGACGAGGCGGCCATTTATCGGATATTGTTTTCCACACATAACCTCCATGTTTGTACCTTATATTAAAATAAAAATATTCGTACTTTTCAAATAAATAATACGTTTTATAAAAAAATTAAAATGTCAGGTCATTTTAGGATACCTTTAAATTGCATTAAGAAACGCTCAATGTATTTCGACCTAGGTTCAATCCAAAAAAAGGAAAAGATATGACTGTTCAGAGCTTCAGCGAAAACAAGTAGTTTCGGGCGGATGCCAGTGAACAGACATTGGGTATTTAAGAAAACTGCAATCATTTTATTGCACTATTTCTTGTGCTTATGTAGAGCAACCAATTATAAATGATCAATAGAGTTCATTGTCTCTTTTTAATCAACTTCGATTCCCCCATTGCAGTTTTCAGCCTAACATGGTGGTATCGCCCCATAAGGAGATACACCACACGTTCGGTCGGAAGAAATCTTCCAACAAAGTTTTCTCCCGGTTTCCTAACTTTCAACACTCCCAAAGCATCCTCCCCCTAAAACGCCTCCAAAGAAACTTGTGCATATTCTGGCGAAGCGCGAGAAGTCTCCGTTGAAATTTCATTTAGAATCTATTCTAGAAAAATGTCAATATCGCTGATAGCTTTCCAATACTTTTTCATTTAGAAAATGTTATTATTTCCGTTTATTCGAAAAATTCACGGGAATTCTACAGGAAGAGGTGCTGTAGCGAAGAATCGCGTTATCGACCGTCGATTCTGCAGCGAACTAACTCGTTTATACACATATGTAGAAAACTCAGCAATTTTCAGCCTCGCAGAGTTCTTGGTTTTTCTAGTTACACGCGCTTTCCGCGTTTCGTTCGCTTTGCAGCGAAACTTTGGTCCGCTCTCGCCAGCTTTTGTCCCACTCTCAGGAATTTAGGCGAATAAAAGCTACGCGTGCGACAGGAAAATGGTGCCTAGGCCCCGCACGCAAAATTCGTTTAGTCGAGACTTGCGATCGGTAATTTCAAATGAACGTTTTTAAGGGAGACGTTGTCCTTGAAATTTTCAAAAAATCGATTTGAGCTCAATATGAGCAGCTAGAAGAGGAGGGATGCCTCTATGGGCCAGGCATTGCCGATTAGCGGTAATTATAAACACATTTGTGTAAACACATTACAAAACTTTAAACGCGTTTTTCTCGAAAACACGTTTTTAAAAATGGCTGACATTCTCCTGACCGCTGTAATTAACATATCGACCTGAAATTTGGAGAGCATACTCAGAAAATATGTCTTCACGGAATGACGGATCGTTTTTTCGATAGATACATTTTTGCATTTATTATTTATCTTTTTATGCGAAAAAAACGCGAAAATTCGATTTTTTTTAATTGCCGCCATTTTCCGAAATTTGTACTAAACGAAAAACCCATCCGTGCTTCCATGACCAAAGGGTCACAGATTGATAATATGCTTTGAATTTGTGTTTCAGATCAACAAAGAGGGGGCAGTGATGTCAGCCGTTTACCTCCCGCGATTTGAGGACCTGTTTTCGCGGAGCTGCAACGGCCGCCATTTTGGTTAAAAAAAAAAAATTTTTAACGTTCTGTATATCATGAATAAAAGCAACAAAAAAACCGCACTCAAAAAGCTTTACTCGTTTCCTTTAAAAAAATAAAATGTAAACACCTGAAATATGGCACTCCAAGGACAAAGTCTGCGTGAACAAACTTTTTCTTCATTGCCATCTCTCTCGGGATCGGGATGGCTCGAAAGAAAAGCTTGTTTGTTTGTCTTTGGATTGCTGTTTCGAAGTCTAGTAGATGAATTCTCGGCAAGTTTTCCCGCGAGGAAGCACTCGTGGCCCGTTTGCCAGTGGTGCCGAAAAAGAAGAGAACAATGAAAGCCCTGTCGAAACTTCGTCGTTTATTAATGCATGATTGGATTATCTCTAATTGACAGTGCAAGATGAAAATTTCTTCGAATGGAGGTTGCGAACTTCAGATGCGCGACGTGACGATGCTGCGAGAGCAAATGTTGTCTCGCTTCTTAATGAGGAGAGCGTCGAGGCAAATTCACTTTAGTGCACACGACACAGTTCCGTGTGTAGAGGCTGCATAGCGTAGGTATGCATGCTTACTATGTAGTTAGCTATATTCGACGTGAGTTCATACTGTAAACAGCTGCAATCAACGGCGAGCGGACGGGCAAGGGCGGAAAGGAGTGTGTGTGGGAGAGTGAGGGAGAGGAAAAGTCTCAATTTACCCAATAGTAGGTACTAGTCATTTCGAGGGAGTGAAGTGAGCGGTGTGTGAGAACTAGTCGATGAAAAAGCCAGGGAAGCGCTTGCTGAGTAGAGTAACGTCGTTTCATCCTTTGAGAGAGGGATTGGGAACGATAAAAAGAGGTGTCGGGAGTGTGAGGTGTTGGTAACCCTGCGCTCTCATCGTTTCTAGACGAGCCAATATTTTCTTCTTCAACGAGGATCTTTGCTTTCTCATCTCAGAGGAAATATTTTTCTTCGCGGATAAAATCTTGTTTACAATGCAGTGAAATCCCTTTCAGCAGCGTCGTCTTTTCAAATCAGCCTGTATCCCACATCGTGCGGATTGCATCGCGAGGATCGTACATGAACATGTGAAATCCTCGATCAAAGACCGTTCGCTAAATTTGTCTTCTTTTCAAACGAATTCAACCATACTTTGCTTCATTCTTATCGCGGAAGATTTTCTGTTTATAGTGAAGAATGAAAAGATTTAAAAAAATCATCAACTTTATTGGAAGTTTACAATTGGTTTTTTAAAATACACCCGAGAGGGAGCACAAAAAAGTTGGTACTTGTAGAGCTTGTAAAAGCTGGAAGTTTGTAAGATAGGGAGTAACTCGGATAATGAGGCAAGTGGTAGTTCCTGCTTCTACCACCTGACGCGCTGCTACCTTGGGGTGAGCCAATCAAAAGCAGATCCGAACAGCTGTGTGATGGTGCAGAATTTTTAGAATGAAGAATATTTTCAACAGCAATATGAATGGAAAATGATTCGGTTTTTTTTACTACTGTTCCTATAGCGAGAATGACAATTAGTTTTTATTTAAAAAATCCTCAAGCTTGTTTCTCAATGGCATCTGTAAACATCAAGCGAGAGCACAAAACTTTTAAGACAGTAAAATATAATGTAATCTAGTCCGAATGTGTTGCGACGTCTTTAGCATTTGAATGCGCTGAATTGCGACTTCCAAATTTCGATGCAATTGTCCCGCGGAACTTCAGGACTCCAGGATTGAAGGCGTTTTGGTGTCGCTAGTATCGAGAGATGTTGTTTTGATAAGTGAAAACATAACCTACGTTTTCTGTGATTCCAAGTATGTGGTTATCGCATAGTTGAGTCAATCGAGTGCTATACAAAATCAACAATCGTTTCCGTGCAGTTGTATTAAATGTCGATATTTATGTTCACGTAAAGATACGAGCAATAACCTCAATGATTCGTTCCATTTACAATTTATTAAACTTTACGTTCAGCTACATATGCATTGAGGAAAGAAAAAAATGCACGGGATTGAACCGAAAGTAACAAAGTTTTTAACCAGGCATTAACGCATTCAGCTACAGTATATTTGACACATGAAAGAACAAAATCGATTTATGCGGATTAGACTCGCTTGGATTTCAATGGTAGGATTGATGGACAATTTACCCATTAATTAGTGAATAGATTTTTCGGATTTATAGTTGTTAGTTTATCCGTTCATGTATTTCTATTTACATTCGAATATCATTAGTTTTAAAGTAATTTGTGGGGAATTCAGATTCTTGGGTCGGCTATAACGCGCATGCGCGGCTATTGTTGCCGAGGTTTCACAGAACATACCTCGATTACAGCGACCCGAGTGGATTCAAGATGAACAATACACTTTTGGCTTCGTGACGAGAGCCATCCTCCCACCATTGGAGTTTCAAGACCTGTATGTAGACCGTGACCTCGATCATTTGTTATGAGAGCGACAGTGGTAGCGATACTTTGTACCTAAACTTTTTACACGTTCGCGGACCCTTTTTCCATCACTTCCTCTATGGACTTTGGGCTCCTGTACTCTAACCTCCATTAATCTGCCCGAAGTTTTGTATTGACGTAATTTTGTGGTGAAAAAAAATCTTAAAAGTTCACTGTTGTTTTTGCTTATTTAGAGAAACTAAATATAGAATTTTAATAAAAATTTACTTATTGATATCCTTCTGCTGTTTTGCAGTTGATGCCAAGTAGTTTTACGATGTACTGAAAATGTACGATAAGCTTCAATTGTCGAAGAAAATATTTCGATTTCTCTAACATGGAGGCAGTTTCCGAGGTATAAGCGAAAATGAGTGCCACCTAGCGTGGGATTTATGCACCAAATGGCATCTACGGAGATCCGTGTGTACATCGACTGTAATTTCCGCAAGCAATATTTTTTTATTCTATTGGCAACGTTAGCGCGTTGAGTCGGCCATTCGCGATTCGGAAATGAACGTGTCCACTTCGAGAATATATATCGGACACCATGAAGTAAGTATTGCGGGCAAAATGCCTTTTTCCCCGCTGAATAGCGCACAGTTACAATGGAACTTCCAGAGGTAAGGGGAACTCGTTACGTTATATGCTGAAAATATGTGTACTCCCTCCAATATCTCCTTGATGCATAATGCAATGTTGGGAAGTTATTCTTCTTTCTTTCCGCAGTGCGGCGTACACACGAACGTCGCCATGTTGCTCACTGCGTAAAAACCGAGTAGAAATTTTACCTCGAAAGCGGGCCTAGGGATTCCGACGAAACGGGGTGAATTTAACGTTCTCACGGGCGGGTAAACAATTCAGTTAGACCTTGGCTTTAGAAAAACTTATTTAATTTAGAACATGCGAAAAACTTGAACGTATGTTTGCTTCAGAATGAGGCTTCAAAAGCAAACATACGTTCAAGTTTTTTGATTAGCAATAATTTTTAAAAAGCATCCGATTTACCTATTTTCAAACTGCATACGTAGAAAATCTTGCTATTTAAAAGTTGAGAAAGCGAGAAGTTGGAAAGTGCAATCAATCGCTTACCCTAACCTTACTTATTACCGTTGACGGTTCGTGCAACTCTTGTAGTGTACAAATCAAAGGTTAAGTAAAATGAAAAAATCGGCTATGCTATAATGGACGATTTGTAAAAACGAAAGCAAACATATGTTAAAGTCTTTAAGGGGCCAGTCCACTTTGAAAATTTCAAAAAATCGACAGCAAGCAAGACTTGAAGAAATCGACGATGATGAGCAATCAGAAGGGATTTTGTACGGTGCAGGAATTGCCGATTGAGTTTAGGTAAGAGTTTTTCATAGTATAAACTTCAAACGCGTTTTTCTCGAAACAACGTTTTCAAAATCTAGCTCCATCTCTAAAACTAATAAACCGATTTTCTTGAAATTTGAACCACATATTGTAAACATGATTCGCAACAAGATGACCCTCGATGGTTTTGAAATTTTTATTTTTACTCTTTTTTTTTGCAAAAAACAGCGAAAAAACGCGTTTTTAAAAACTTTTTTTCGTTTTTCATCTGCCATTTTCTTATTTTTTGATAAAACTTTATATCCGAGGGTCATTTTGTAGCTGGTGTCATACTGAATCTAATGGACTTTGATTTTTTTTTGTTTTAGACAAGCCGTTGCCGAGTTGTGATGGAGCTACCTAGCCCACCTATTTTTGAGACGTTACGTTAAACTATAGTTTTTGTACTTACAAATGAATAAAAATGAATAATTTTTTTTTAATGTATTTCAAGACTATTTATCAAGCCCAACAACTTTTATATTTATTTCTTTTATAAAATCGTCGAAAAAAATCGCGAAAATAGCCTTTTTTCGTGGCTTCAAAGTGGACTGGCCCCTTAAATGAGGAATAATTTTGAAAAAGTATTGAATATACTTATTTTATAACCGCATACGTAGAATATTGTATTATTTAAAAGTGGCAAGTTGGAAAGTGGCAGGTTGGAACGTGGCAAGTTGGAAAGTTGAATCAATCCCTTACCCTAACCATACTTATTATCGTTGACGATGCGGTTCTCGCAACTCGCGCTGTGTACAAATCAAAGATGTAGTAAAATGGAAAATCGGCTGCGCTACAAAAAACGATTTGCAAAGACTAAAGTTTTTAAAAAGCAGTCCATGTGACGCACATCGTTGGCAACGTTGCCACGTCATCCGCATCAACTTATTCGGTCGATCACGTTTCATCGCGTATTTCATACTTTGGGCACTCATAAATTGACAAGTTTACGGCTAAAAGAGATCATTTTTTCTTTGTAATAATTATTAAACATCCATATATCATTCCACCGTTTTTATGAGCTTCTGTCTCGTAATTTTTTCATCATCAACAGAAACATGCCGTTCTCCGGGACTTGTCCTATGCAGCGCGTGTTAGGAATGCAAATTTCAAGAGCGAATATCTCGATAACGGGATGGTCAACGTGCTGCAAATTTTACAAATGTATGCAGGATACCTTGGACAACATTAGTATTGAATTACAAAACTTTCTGTCCCACATAATTTCTTGCATGTACTAAGGGCTCAAGGGCGGGGTAAGGTTAATTCGGTGGAAAAAAAACACATTTTCAAGAATTTTTTTAGACGATACAGGTAATGCTGGTTTATTTAATTAATTGCCATATAATAATACAAAATCTAAAAAAATCAAAATGCGTTTATTAGGTGAGATGTTTCTCGAGGTAACGCTGCCGAGTTTTTTTTTTAATAATGATTTTTTATCTTACAATAGCGAATTTGCCAAGTTTTTTTTAGCGAAAATCGCGTTTTTGACTTCAAAGTGCTACCGAAAATGGAAAAATCGATTAAAAAAAACTCGGCAGCGTTACCTCGAAAAACATCTCACCCAATAAACGAATTTTAATTTTTTTGTTTCAGATGATCCAGTGACGAGTTATAGCGTACACCGCAAAACAACTTTTTATCGAGGCGCCTGCGGAGATTTGCTGCCAACGGCTTATTTATCAATATTTAGCAATGAAAATTTAGGAAAATATAGTTCAGATGTTGTATTATTATATGGAAATTAATTAAATAAACCAGCATTGTCTGTATCGTCTAAAAAAATTCTTGAAAATATGCTTTTTTTTCACCGCATTAACCTTACCCCGCCCTTAAATAACCACATTGATATATACGTACTAAAAATGTGCTAATAATACATTAAGGCCTTAGGCCACTCTAGAGGCTGAAAAAGGCTTTTTGGGTATTTTTTTTTCAGAAAACCTACAAAATAAATCGAGATTACAAAAAAGGTGTTTATCATACATATCAGTGACTGTTTACAATAGTTTTATTGAAGCGATTTATTTTCAAATGGCGGCTGTGCAGCGTTTATCTCCAAACTGCATTTTTTAAGTTGCCCGGAAACATAACTCAAACAATTTTCAACCGATTCACTTGAAATATTGAATATATCTTGAAAAATACACTGCTTATGAAAGTACGTAGGATTTTTTTTTTATTGCATAGTTCATTCGTTTTTAACAATTATCTGACTTTAGATTATCTGATTTTTTAGGCAAATGTTTCACTTTCCACTTTAGAAGTGCGCCATTTGGCCAAAAAATCAATATATCGAAAAAATCCTACGTATTTCCATAGACAATGTATTTTTCAAGATATATTCAACATTTAAACTGAATCGGTTGAAAAGTGTCTGAGTTATATTTCCGGCCAACTTAAAAAATGCAGTTTTGAAATAAACGCTGCACAGCCGCCATTTTGAAATTAAACGCTTCAAACAAATTATTGTATACAGTCACTGATATGTATGATAAACACCCTTCTTTGTAATCTCGATTTATTGTGTAGTTTTTCTGAAAAAAAAAATCCCCAAACAGCCTATTTTGTCGGCCTCTAGAGTGGCCTAACCCCTTAAATTTGTCTGTTACACTTTGCACCGTTGATTTTGATGACCTTAGTGTTACGATTTTTCGAAGCAACGCGAAAAAGTATAAAAATTTTGCAAGCTCTCAGCTCCCCTGCTGAGCTTCGAGCGTTTCTCCAGGTATTCATTTTTATTTAAAATACACACACACACATACCCATACATAAAAGACATCGCAAAAAAGTGGGTGACTCATGAACTCGGTAGAAAATTCCGATGGCTATATCTTCACAGTTTCAAACGGGAGCTACACACTGCCCGTTCCCATTTGCATCTTTATGGAACATTATATTCGATATATCGATGGTGTTTTCTCTCGTTTCCGCGCTTGAGTACATACCTATATGTCTGTCCGCTTTCTGTTGTCCTCTGGCGACGCGGCTAAAGTGTCTGGCCATAACGGGGCTTTTGTAACTCAAATTCGCACCACTTTACATATATCGACGCCGATCCAGCGAGAAAACGAGATCGAGATCGAGAGTGAGAAAGACAGGAAATAGAGGGCGTTTTGCCGTGATGGCGCAAGAGTCGCAGCCGGAATATGAACGGATCGGCAAAAAACGACGCAAATACTCGTTTATTGTAAAATAGATGACGCGCGTGATGTTCATGAATACAAAAGGGCATGATAAAGCCACGTCTACTTGGGCTTTCCGTATAAATAAAAAAGATGATCTATCGCCATCCTCCTTTTTTTCTCGATAAATAATCTCTCTCCCAGTCTCTCTCTCTTCGTTTTTTCGTACACAAAAAGCTTGGCTGCGTTTAATAGAGACGAGAAATCTCGCGGCGGGTGCTTTTCCAAGGAGCCACCCCGGGGGTGCCTTTGGATAATGTACGTAGCGAAACGTGTGACTTTTCTCCCCGTTGCGCGCGGCACACAGCAGCGAGGCGGCTTTATTAAAGCTTTACCATTTTGGTTAAAGTGTCACGTCTCTCGGTGAGCTGTTCGAGTATACGTAGCGAAGAGCACGCAAGGTTACAGGTGTTTTGTTGCCATCAACCGCCCCTCTCGTCGCCCCTCACCCCCCCCCCATTGCTCTCTAGTTCACTATAGCCTTTCGCTACATTTGTGGCTTCGGGGACATTTTCATCTCGCTCGACATCGGCACCCCCTCGTTCTACAGCCTCGACCTTTCAGCCCCGCTGCTGCTTCGTCCACCGAGTTGTAGGATTGGCCGCGTGAAAACGGATTTTCACGCCACCTCGGGGCGCGATTTACACTCCGGCCGGCTAAACAAAAGACTTATTACGGAAAGAACGATCCAAAATGACGCTATCGACCCACTTTCATACGAAAAACCTGTTTCGAAACTTACCTCGTTGTAACGGCACGGAAGTTCCATTGAATTTTTTTATACTCAAAGTTTAAGGGATAACACCACTCTAGGATTTTGGAAAAAGCGGTTTTTTTGGCTTAAAAAATACTTTGGGGCCATAAAAACAATATGCAATTGGTCCTGCAACCTCGGACTTCTTTCAGACGCCTCGTACAACTTTAAGGGGCTATAACCAGGGTAAATGCTGAAAATTTGGGTGATTTTCGGGAATTTTTTGGAAGAAAAGTATTCAATTAAATGTTGCGGAAAATTCGGAATATATTTGGCTAGATTTGACCTATATTACATAATTTTTTCATAGAAAAACATTGTGATCCAAGCGACTTATGCACTGCCTTCGGAGGCGCCAAAAAAAGTTCTTCCACTGCTGACATGATTCCGACAGATTAAGTAGCTGAAACAGAAAAAGGAAAAATGTTAAACTGGAAGGTATTTCCTGTACAATGACGTAGGATTTTCGAAAAATATCAAAATCTAACAAAGTGGCGTAGTTATGAAAAAAGTCTGTTTTCTTGCCTATAAAACGGTCGTTTTTTTCAATGCCAAATCGTCATTTTTCATCCAATCAAAAATGTCCTACGTCATTGTAGAGTAAATATATTCAAGAGTCCTCAGTTCAAATTTCAAGTTCATCGGATAATTGCTCTTTGAGTTACAATGTCAGCAAATTTGAAAAATCTCAATTCGAGCAAAAACGCGTTTAAAGATTTAACTATCGATTTTTGCAAGATAAAATTATATTGATGCAAATGGTATAAATAATGATGATATTCTTGAAAATGTAAACTGTCGAAAAAGGCAAAAAAAATCGATTTTTTGAAAGTGCCCCTTAAACGCGTTTTTCTCGAAACCACTTTTTTCAAATTGGGAGGACGGATTACTCGAGCACTTTTGCATGGATCGATTTGAAATTTTGATAGTAGCTTCATAATTACATTCTCCATAGGATTACGTAGCCGTTTTTCGATTAAATGTAAACTTTTTTTCATAAACAATTTACTGCTCATTTTTTGGGCAAACAATTGATTTATTTCTTTCAAAATGCGCCATTTTTTCAAAATTTGATAAAAAAATCCCTACGTAGTCCCATAGCTAATAATATATAGATTATATATATATGTTTATTATTGTTCCAGATCTCATACTTTACGAGAAAACCGTCCTCCCGTGAGGCTATTTGTAAAAAAACACGTTTTTCAAGATGGGCTCTGTCGCCGCCATTTTGTCTGAAAATTATAATTTTTTTAAAAATGCTTTAATGTGTTAAATAAACCCTCTCAAAAGAAATCCTATTCCTTTTTTCATACTCCCAAAATAAATTGGCGAAGTTAAGCCTTATTTTCTACTGCTAGAGTGGTGTTATCCCTTAACCCAAACAAACTCAAACAAACCCGAATGAACGTGCCTCGTTGAAACGCCACGAAAGATGACTTCCATTTATTTATTTCCTTTTTTCTCTCCTGATTAATCAAAACCTATTTTTGCGGATTCAGAATACAGATATCAAATGAGGAAATGAAAAAAAAACATTGACTGATTTCCGTAGCTCAAACATGCGCGGTGAAAATGTTATTAATTAAGAAAAAAGACATTTTTTATTACATTCCAACGATCCAAACTTCGACGTCGTTCCTTTCGGAATTATACGTCTCCGGGCTCGTGTGGGAATTTGGCGTCGCCAGTAGATAGTCCGGGTGTATGGTCAGACGAGCCGTGTGGTCGGGCTATGGAGGTGAACTCCTGTTTGCAACCGAGGCTCGTAACAGCCAGACGCATATGGCCTGCAGTCGACGAGGCAACACATATGCTCCCTCGAAAGTGCGAATGCTCAATGGGGGAGCAGGTTGTATCTCGTTGAAACTTGCGGTCGCTACTAGAGGAAGTTTGAAGCGATATAACGAAGCTCCTGCTTGTCAAATAAAAATAATAATCGCAAGATGTGGCATAATTTTCAGAGAAGCGAATATCCAAATAGAAAAGCGTCATCCCAGATTATGTTATCCTTGACCATTTTTCTTGTTGTTCTCCCCAGTCTTCTGAGAAATGAAAATTCGTGAAGACTTGGCTTTCAAGATAGTTATAAGTGTCTTAAGGGGCCAGTGCACTTTGAAAATTTCAGAAGGGATCAGAAGGGATTTTGTACGGAATTTGGTAAGGGATTAAAATCAGAAAGGATTCTGTACGGTGCAGAAATTGCCGATTGAGTTTAGGTAGGAGTTTTTCATAGTATGAACTTCAAACGCGTTTTTCTCGAAACAACGTTTTCAAAATCTAGCTCCATCGTATCTCTAAAACTAATAAACCGATTCTCTTGAAATTTTAAGCACATATTGTAAACATGATTTGCAACAAGATGACCCTCGATGGTTTTAAAATTTTGATTTTTACTGTTTATTTTTGCGAAAAACTGCGAAAAACGCGTTTTTTAAATACTTTTTTCGTTTTTCCTCTGCCATTTTTCAGATAAGCCGTTGCAGAGTTGTGATGGAGCTTCCTAGCCCACCTATTTTTAAGGCGTTACGTTAAACTATAGTTTTTGTACTTAAAAACGAGTAAAAACTAATTAAATTAAAAAAAAATGTATTTCAAGACTTTATTAATCAAGCCTAACAACTGTTATATTCATAACTTTTATAAAACCCTTAAAAAATCGCGAAAATAGCCTTTTTTCGTGGCTCCAAAGTGGACTGGCCCCGTAACTTTGAGCATTCGTAGGCTACACTGAGCAAGTTTTATGAGCCAAGCTCATTTTGCATCTCTGATATGGTTCAACATGTAAATTTGACCGATATTCGTTATTTTTTCATGCACAAGCGATCAATTCCAGTTTGTTGATTGAAATGAAGAAAAAAGACCGAAGTTGAGTGCCAATATAACGCAGGAATTTATTCAACTACAAATACATGGTCCAGAAATGGCACCTGTTTGAATCTTTCATGTCCGTGTATCGTTTGCTTATCAGTACGCGTGAACATATAGTTACAATTTACAACGTTTAAGCGCTAAACCCACAATACACTTGAATTTTCTTCGCGAATTAATTCAGTGAAGTGTCTTCTTGTTTCATTTGTCTAGATGAAGCCTACGAAGGCCATAACTTTAGCGTTCGACTTTTTCGGCCCAGATACCGTGCTCTATATACTGCTATCCCTAGTTTTATCATCCAGATACGCGCGCGAACTTTGAAGAAAACTTTTTTTTATAACCGAGATTACGTGAACACGGGTTAGGATATATATATATATATATATATATATATATAAATACACATACATGTAGACACGGTAGTTGTATGGTATCACGTAAAAGGGCCGCGCACAGCTGAAACTACCGATGAGACAAAGTTATACGAGAACTCTAAAGTTTTATTGGGCAATAAAGGTATGAGGCTAGGGGTTGTTTGCGCCGAATACTCCTTCAGAAGAACTATATTTTCGCAAAAAGTGGATTCCTCCCGCAATCACTTTAACGTCCTTCAAACCTCTGCTCATCGAGGAGGCAGTTGAAAGCGGATTACCCTATGAAGAAGGAATTTTTACATGATGAAAAATCAAACAGGGATTCAGATTGGCGACCGCGCGCAAAGCGCCGAGGATCCCTACAGGGCATTGCCACGAGACCGTGGCGAAAGAAAAAAATAATCCCCGGTCAGTGGCCGAGCGAAGACTGATCTTACTGGAAAGATGTTGATCAGCTGCTAGCCTAGCAAGCCTCTTTTTCACGTGCTGTGGGGGGAGACTGGAGTCGATAGAAACACGGGTCAAATGAAACAAGTTAAATAACTCGAAGATGGTTATTGATAGCGGTGGGGGCCCAAGGAGGGAAGGAACTGCTTTGCAAATCGGAACCTGTCGCTTAGTTCACGCCGCCGCTCTGAGAGCGTTGAACATTTTTCGTGGGTGCATCGCTTTTTCGACACAAAAAGAATTTTTTTTATTGCTATTATTTTGCGTGTTCCTCCAAAACTATTGTTCCTTCTTCAGCGTTGTTTACAATCATCATTGCTGTGAAAATCCTAGTGAGTTTATTGTGGTCAGCACGTACCTACAACATTTAGGTTCTTTGTTATTTGATAAAGTTATTGGAAGCAAGGGTATGGGGGCAGTCGAAACAAATGGTTCGGGGTCAATTGAAACGTGTTTCTGTTGACCCCGAACAAACATTTCATACGCGAGCAAGTTTTCCAAATCTTGTTTTTTTTTAAGATGCCAAGAAACCGTCCGACACTACGAATCGCGGAAGCTGCGATCTCGAAAATTATATAAAGGCATATGAAGATGCCAAAAAATTTAAATAAAAATATTAAAACGCTAAATAGGGGTAGGAAAAAGAGAAAGTCAACAATATACACCGATACCCCAGAAAAAGAAGAGACAAGGAAAGATACTGAAGAGAAAGACAGCAGAAAACAGGCTAAGAGAGTAAAAAAGAACCTCGAAGACTATAAGTCGGTCTCATTGAGTACCTCGCTAATTACAAATCTATTCTCTGACTGATTATCTTTAGTAAATTAAAACTAGACGAGTAAAATAATATTGAAGCACCTCAATATGCCTTCGGTGATACCAAAACTGGAATGAGAAGCAATAAAACCGATTATTTTTATTAAAAGTGTATTTTAATCACACCAAACATACTGTATCGCTTCATACACATAATTAACAGTACCTGGGTTTAGTAGAAACATCAGTTCAATCAGCTGAAAACACCTGTTTCAACTAACCCCAGGTACCGTTTCGATTGACCCCGACAGAGGGTCAAATGAAACGTTTTCCAAGAGTTTTTAAATAGCTTCTACCTAAGTTCAGGGCATGTTAGAAGCAACAATGCTATCATATAGCCAGATAATCTAGCTATAATTTAAGTCCATTACCAAACAGATAAGGTATAAAATGAAATCTCACTAACCGGCTTTCTCAAAAACGTTCCAATTGACCCCAGCCTCCCCTACTTTCTCTTTTTATAATGTATAAAAGATATTAGATTGCGGTCTGGATAAATGTTGACTTTATTCACAAGCGCGAGTGTCTACGTCTCTGTATTACAGACAACGTGTCTAAAAGTCCAACGATTGAAAAGGTGCAAATTTACTTCTTTCCACACAGGTCCTGAAAAATCTCAAATAGCGGCGAATCCCTATTTGTAAAAGTTAAGGGGCTATACCAGTGTGACACTTAAAAAAAATCGATTTTTTTGCCTTTTTCGACAGTTTATACTTTCAAGAATATCATTATCATTTATATCATTTCATCTTGCAAAAATGGATATTTAAATCTTTAGACGCGTTTTTCTCGAAATGAGATTTTTCAAACTTGCTGACATTGTAACTCAAAGAGCAATTATCCGATTGACTTGAAATTTGAACTAAGTACTCTTGAATATATTTACTCTACAATGACGTAGGATATTTTTGATTGGATGAAAATTGACGACTCGGAATTGAAAAAAACCACCTTAGTATAGGTAAGGAAACAGACTCTTTTTTTTTATAACTACGCCATTTTGTTAGATATTGATATTTTCGAAAATCCTACGTCATTGTACAGGAACTACCTTCCAGTTTAACGACATTTTTTCCTTTTTCGGTTTCAGCTACTCAATCGGCCGGAATTATGACAGCAGTGGAGGAACTTTTTTTGGCGCCTCCGAAGGCAGCGCATAAGTCGCTTGGAACTCAATATTTTTCTATGAAAAAATTATGTAATATAGGTCAAATATAGCCAAATATATTCTTAATTTTACGAAATATTTAATTGAGTACTTTCCTTCTAAAAAATTCCCGAGAATAACCCAAATTTTCAGCGTTCACTCTGGTATAGCCCCTTTAGTTTAGGTATCACTGACACGTAGTGTTGCTTAGTTTACGAAGATCCCCTTTTTGCATCAAGTGCACCCTCGATGTAAACAGCTCAATTGAGACGGTAGGATGTAGTCGTTGATCTCACTTCGTAATCGATATAAAAAAGTCGAGAAAAACTGAACAAAAAAGGCCACGAAGACGATGAGGAGAATGCGAGTAAGTGTACCAAAGAGGAAAGTCGCTGATGCTCAGACCGGAAGCGATAAAAGACGATGGAGAGTGTGGCAGAGCACTTATTCTCTTTGACACTACCAACCGTTCTGCGCATCCACACTGCTATCCTTCGAACATATTACACCAACACACTCATATATACACATACAGATTCGATATACCGTACACGCCGGTGGTTGCAGTGAAAGGTAATTTTCTCAGCAAGATATTTTCCACAAATTTATGGGTTATTAATTTTGTACGATGCTCCGCGGCTAACTCCGTGGAAAGTTCCGTTGGCTCTCGTTCCTCATAACTCGGACAAAACCGAATAGACCGCGAACGTATAGCGTTCGCGTGTCATAGCTTCCTCCTTCGTCCAATGTATGTCCATTACTCTTGTTCACGACGGGGGAGCAAGGAAGAACGAGCAGCGCCGATGAAGGGGTGAACTAAAACGAGCAAGAAAGTTTCGGGCAATGCCATAAATCTGGGGAAATCGTACCAGATTGAGGCAGTATTGTTGACTAGAAATGTGAAAAAATCGTTTTGCTTGATTTGATTTTATTATTCTACAGACCTTTCAGAGTGCTTTGAATGCGTTTGTCTCGAAATTATGCTTTTCACATCGGCAACCACGATATCTCGAAAACCAATTGGCTGATTGAACTCAGATTTGGCATATACCTTCAGTAGACTTTTTTAACGTTGGTAGCAAAATCGAGTCGGAATTATTATTTTTCTTTTGTATAAGTCGTAGAATGGTCAGAAAAGTAGAGAAAACTAAGTAAAATGAACTAATATTAATCAAAGTTTAGCATGCCGTCATATTGTACACTTTTTTTTGCTGAATCTAGTATCAAACATCCAAACACTCATACAGATTAGGAATATGTTTGGTTTTTTTAGATTCATACAACGACCACAACACTAGCCGCCAGTTGGGGGCGTTTACCGCGCACCGTTGTAAACAAACGTACAAAAGTACATGATACTAAACTTTTTAAAGGTTTACTTGTACATATTTTTGACGGATCAATAAAAATATGGGAAAAAAATCAGAAATAAAACTCGAACAGTTTATGGTTGTCATGGGGTTCAGCCGTAGGGGGTGAAGTACGAGGGGAGCGCCTCATGCTTATGCATGGAATCGATTGACTATTACTAACTGTTAGTTTTCAAATAATCGTCATATTAAACGAGCGTTTTTGAACTATTTTTCTACATCTATTTGTAAAAATATGCATTTTGGAACATTCGGTGATTACATTAAGTGTTTTCATTACTTTGTATAATTATTTTCTATAACTTTTTCTCGCTCAACTAACGCGAAACGAATTGGCAACGTCGTAGATCGTGGTATATCATAATGTCCAGGTTGGCAGAAGTCTTGCGGAGTTAGAGACATATGCGCCCCGTTCGTAACTTCAATATCAAGGAGCGGTCAAAAACGAATATCTGTCCAAGTAAAAAAAAATCCGCTGGAAAGCGAAAGTGTGTACTAAAGCTGTAAATCTCTAAAATAATGTAAAAGCTAAAATCTCGGAGAAATCAAAAACGTTAATACGTTTCCGATATTCTAAAAAAAAATGTGTGTATGGAGAAAAAAATCCGCGTTATTTTGTCTTTGCCTAGAAATGTCTAGAAATGTATAATTTCTGAACATAGTTATCTAATTAACATTAAGTAATTATTACTAATTAAGAGAATAAGTACCAATAATATTCGTTGTTAATTATCCTGACCGAGCAGTTTGATGTTCCCGGGCACAATTACCGAATACCGATAAGATAGGTAGAATTTGTGCCCTCTACTCTATTTTGTGTGATTGATTTTCGCACAAATTCCCTATCAAAAACATTAACAATTTTATAACGGTACTGTGAATCCTCATTTTCACGGTACCAAGGTTTAGTCCGATAATTAGTCGAAACGTACCTATTTTTCAAGCTCCGTGGTAACATTCACTTACAAGGAACATCCCTCAGGTGACACCATTCGATTTTGTTGAAATTTGGATATGTCATAAAGCACCGAAAAGTAAGCGATACGTATTTTTTATCGGCGGAAAAACGGTTTTAAGGGGTGAAACCACCCCTCGAAAAAGGCATCTGTAGGGGTAATATATCAGTTTCACACACAAGGAGTCCACCGATTTTAATGAAACTGAAACGAAATTTCTTCTAATCCGAAGCAATGAAAAATCCACTATAGTGAAATTGCAAAAAAAATTAAGGGCTGAACCACCCCTATATTAAGGGGTGGTTTCACCCCTTAAAACCGTTTTTCCACCGATAAAAAATACGTATCGCTTACTTTTCGGTGCTTTATAACATATCCAAATTTCAACGAAATCGAAGGGTGTCACCTGAGGGATGTTCCTTCTTCGCAGATAGTAATAATGTACTGAAAACTGATCGGGAGTTTTCCATAAGCGTAATGCAATTAGCCCAACAAATATGTCGAATTGCCAATTTTTTTTTTCTAAAAAACAGTACTGTCGCTCGTATTCGAACTGCACAGGATGATCAGCAGAGAGGTTATAAAGGTCCAGAAAAGATTTCAACTCGGTGGTAACATGTTGACCCCCAATAATAAACTTAAAAGTTATTCCATTCTAAAAATCACCTTCAATACAGCGCTCTAAACAACAATGCTTCCTTTCAATTGCATTCACATGAGAAAACGAAAGTTGATTTATAGAAGATTAATTCTCTTCGGGAATCACAGTTGTTGAGCCCCGACGGAAAGCATTTCTTTTTCATTCGCGAAATGAGCTTGAAATCTTCGAGTAAATCTTCATTTTGAAGAGCCATTTGTCTGACCGAATTGATTCAGTTGGAGCAAGAAAGAGAGAGAGGGTGAGAGAGCTTCGATTCGCGGTACTTTGTGGTACAAAAACGAAGCTTATTTTCCGGAGCTTTTGCAAAGTTGAGATTACCGAATTCCGATGGGGTAAAAAAGGTCGCTTGTTAGACTTCGGCCCAGGTAATTTAGTCGCGGCAAGATTGAAGCACCACAGTGTAAGCTGCACGAAAAATCTTGTGTGTATTGGAAAAGTTTGGGGCAAGGGATCGTGCACGAAGTACCGATTTGTGCACAGAGACGTGTACGCGATACAGCGAGGCAGGGTCTTGTGTGCGCCTTGTGTAGTGGAGTATATCGGCTCGCATCGGCTAACGAGCAACCCTTAAAAGGGGTGGCTGCTCGCTCTGCTCGCCATGAGTTCTCGGGCGACGAGGGTGCTCCTGTACCGCGTGTAAACGAGTCTCGTAGATCTCTCCCCATGGACCATCCTTATCGGCAGACCTGCCTTTGGGGGATCATTAAGCCAGTGCGTTTTTGTCCACGTAGTTATTAAACCGAGACCACTATCGCCGTCACCCTCATGCTCTTGGTAATATGGAGGATATACTCCACGATTATATCGTAGCTCATGAGGACTAAGGGGAAAACGAGAGTCTTGCAGGGACTCTGAGGCCCTTTCGTGGACTTCCGAAAAAAATGACTAAAAAAGGAAACATTAGCTCACGAGGGTACCTCGTGCAGAAATTTATTGGGGAGTTCGTAGATCCCACCGAATCTCTATAGAGGTTTGATAGGGATGCCGCACCTAGGGAGTCCACATTGGAATCCAACTGGATTCCACGCTATTTCCCGATTGATGTGATTCGCGATTTTTTTTTTAATTCTTAATCGCAATTCGTTGGATCTTCACAAAAAAATATTTGTTCATTATCCCGTGCACAAATATGCTTTGGCGTCTCAAGGTGTACCCACATCTCTATAGGGATTTGTCAGAGGCACTGCACATAGGAAGTCCTCATTGGGATTCAATTGGATTCTGTGCTGTTCCCCGATGAACGCTGTTTGAGAATTTTTACCACGTTCGAATCGAAAATATGTGAAAAGTCATGAGACAAAACTCAGCATGTTGAAACATAACCTGCACCCTTCGAGAGCGTCTACGTGTGCGGTGATATCATGTCAAAATACAGGAAAGTGAATAACAAACTACAATTCCAGTGGTTTTTCAGTGATGAGATTCAAACCGATCTTTAAGATAAACTTTTTTAAGAGAGGACACCACTAAGATTTTCGAAAAATCGTCTTTTTGGAAATATTTTTGAAAAAACCATTGAACCTTCAAGAAAATTCGTTTATAGCTGAAAAAAGCAGTTTTGGAGTGGTATTCCAGCTATTTTTGAAGGGAGTCTTCAAGCGCTGAAAAGCGCCTTCGGCGATGCCACCTCGGTAGGCGTAAAATAGTTTTATTTTCTACCAATAGGTGGCATTAGATTACGGAAAAAGATCACCAGTTGTAGCGTCTAGAAAAACGTTGACTTCAAACGGGTTTTCCTCAAAACCATGTTTTTGAAATCGGCGCGCAGCAGAACTCGAACACTTTTCGTTCAATCGCTTTGAAATTTTAACTGTAACTTCTTAGATTGATTAACAGTCAAGTACGAGCGCTTTTTTTGAGTACCTAAAAATTGTAAAAAATATATCACTTTTTATATCAAAATTATGGTAAAAAAACGAACTTTTTTTTCAAACTCGTAGCTATTTCTTTCATTATTTTTTAATACTTGACAGTTTTACTACGTGCTGCGGAGAGGGCTGGCTGAAAACCAGTAGTGCTATAGCGACTCGCGCGCCGTCATTTTGTATTCTTTTGACGATTTTTTTTACATACCTCAATATATACCTAATAAATCCTAAAAGTTCTTTTGAACATGTATTTTATTACTTTCTTTTAAAAAATTCCAAAGAGAACCGTCAAAAATGGGCAGTTACGATCGTGACCTCCCTCAAGCGATTTATACTTTTTCAAAATCCACTCATATTCTATAGCTATATATTTTGTACAGAAAATTCAACATACAGAATGCGATGGGATCCATCAAGTATGGTTTCGGATTCTGTTCGATAATGTGGGAATCCTTTCGGATTGAAATTGGATTCGTACATTGGATTCCAATGTATATCTATCAAGAAATAGGGAATCCAAATGGATCCCTACGATAGTTTCTGCACGAGACAGGTAAATTCTGGAGAAGCTGTGCTGATAGAGGCGATTACATTTTCACCGAGTTTTAGTTGGATTACCATCAAAACCTCATCGTCAGTAAAACTGTCTTCCATTCGGTAGACGACGCTGAACCTAGTGCGTGGCTAAGCGATCACCCACTCAACTATTGGCTCAGGCCAACGCTGCTCAACATTTTACAAAATTCTGACGAAAAATCGGTGCGAATTACATTGTCTCGGACATGCTAGGACAAAATAGGAAATTGATAAGCACTCGAGTGGTTATCTACTAAATTGACGAAATCTGACAATTTCTCGCTTAAACTGAAACTTAGTTAAATTGCCTTGGTGCTCGGTATTTTGCGCCGGTCATTCATCCATGTACTGCCCTAGGCCAGCGCTGCTTGCCATTGGGGAGCTAAGTCTCGCCCTTTACATAAATCCTATTTTAAGCAACTTCTCGGCCTCAAAGAAGTTTCTTTCGAGGCGGGTGTATGGTCAGACGGATTCCTGGACCTCTTATGGTGGGGCTTTACCCCACCGGGGCTGTACGTCCGCCGTCCATCGAATTTCCACAGCTGGATCTATCGAACGTTGCACGTCGAAAGTTCCAGCGGTGCGATGTTGGAAAACCATTCGTATCATCATATAATGACTGGGCTATCCACATAGGTCTAGCCAATAATACATAGCGTGTGGTACAGATGCCCCGGAGGATCGGACGGCCATGAAACATAAGCGACATAGACTGTATGTTGGATACACATTTGCTCCCTCCATCTCTATGAGGCCATACGTATCCAAGTGTATCCTTTATTTCGAGGTAATGTCGCGTGATAACGATCCTATAGCGTCGTGTCGTATAACTCGACACGTATAAACGTACACCTACACATGCGTATAGGGCTACCGTGGTAGGTGCGTTGCCACCCTCGTTTCAACCCTTTATCGTTCTCTCTCTCATGACCCCTTCGGCTAACCACCCCCTCTTGCTCGTTGCACGATTAATGCAACGAGTATCACCTTCTCCGTGCGGTGCTCTCTGGTGGTATCAGAGTGCAGCCCAATACCAACTGCTTTTTCGTTCTCTCTCTCTCTCTCTCTATCTCTCTTTCGCTCTCATCACTCGAACCAAGGCTCGGAGCCATTTCATTTGCATTCTCGAGTGGCCCCTCGAGCACGAACACACGTACATTACACTTTCCATTACTACACAGCGTGTATTCATAGTATACCCGTTACGCCAAGTATGTAACTCCCGTTTGGAGCTATTCTATCAGAATTCATGCATATAAATCCATTCGTGTGCATATATATATATGTGCGTGTATGTACATACAGGAACGTACCATACATGTATGTGCATACAATAGCTGATAGAGGGATACCTATGGTACATGGTTACGTGAGCTTGTTATGACTAACGAGACCCCAGAAAGAATTCATTGCAGGCTCGTTAGTATTTTTTTACGGCTAAAAAGAGCCTGCGAGGCACATTCCTCCAGAGAAATCCCCTAGGGGCTGGATGTATTGAAGACGAATCTTTTTGTCAGATCTCTCGTGTGGAGCTTTTGCAGATCGAAGAATTAGGTTGGTGAGACTCACCTTTTTTTCAGACTGGAGTTGTGCGAAAATTCCGGTCCACTTTTTGGTGCTGTCAACTGTCGTAGGAACACTCATTGGGAAGAACTCAATAGAGGACGGAACAATAGTGGAAATGGAAAATGGATGTTATTTTTATTTCAGCAACGTGGACCGAGTCTCGAAAAAGAGGTCCAAAAATCGACAGCACTGCATTCGGCGGTCTCCGTCTATTACAGAATAAACATTGCTTGCTTTTTCCCCCCCTCTCTCTCTCTCTCTCTTTCTCTCTCAAAAGCGTAAAAGACAAAGCGAACGGGGGAGGCTGGAGGCGGAGGTAAGAGTACGTGACTTTGTCAATGAGTCTCCACAGGGGTGAGAAGCAATGCCGTTGGGAGTTTTGGTTGAAGCTCGCGTGTATTTGAAATTCGAGAAATACCAGCGAGAAAACAGGAAAACCTATCTCGCCACCGAGGTCTGGCGGCAATTCGTGCGCGAATTCCGCGTGCAGAGGATGCTAAGCCGGAGCAATAGAATAGGCATGTACCGAATTAGTTCGATTCTCTGGCCCGCATATTTTCTTTCGCTCTTTTTTTTTACGTTCCGGGCTTGCTTTGTGCATGGAATTTTTTAAATCGACTTTCGAGAGCTCCCGCCGCTATAGTTATTGGAATATAGGGAATGAAAAGCACCGGGGGATTTCGTCTGAAAATGTTCGCTTGTGCATCGCGTTCGCGGATTTACAAAAGGTCTTTGATTAAACGAAGGAACGAATTGGAGTGATCAGTCTTTATGAAACCTTGCATTTTTCGAAATACGACGGCCAATTACGATCTACAGTCGCATGCAAAAGTGTCCGGCCAAACATAATTTTATGATGGAGTAACGTTTAAAGGATGCAAAATGGAAACACAAACATATCGTAAAGTTATTTTACTAAAGTTAAAGTTAAATTATATATAACTATTCATAATTATTTATAACCAAAATAACAATTTTCGCTTTTTCATAAATATGCGACCAAGTACGAATTACGCACTATATACAAAGAAAAAATATAGTCACACAAGGAAAAAAAATTGAAAACGGTAATAAATGTAAGATTTTCATCAAAACTTGGTAGACATGCCTTTCGAAGCTATCACGGCAGCGCATCGGTGAGGCATCGATTCAATAAGTTTGATGATTCTATCTTGAGAGATATTTTTCCACTCTTCTTGAACTTTTCCCCACAAGGCAGCTTTGTTCGCACAATGTTCAGTTCCTACTCTTAGTTTTAACTCTTGCCATAAATGTTCTATGGGATTCAAGTCCGGACATGGACTCGGCCACTCTAAAACTCGAATATTTTTCTTGCTAAAAACCTGCTGAAGAAGCTGTGATCGATGTTTTGGATCATTATCTTGCTGTAAAATCCATCCTCGTGGCATATTCTGACGAGCATAAGGCAGCATTTCTTTTAATATAATAGCTCTACACATAGCAGAGTTCATAGTGCCTTCAATTTTAAAGATTGGACCGACGCCTTTCCAAGAGAATAAACCCCATAGCATAATGCTACCTCCACCGTGTTTCACAGTTGGTGTTTGATATCGCGAATCATTTCTAGTTCCTTTTGGTCGTCGAACGTACCTTCTCCCATCATTCCCAAACAATTTAATTTTAGTTTCGTCTGAGAACAGCATTTTTTTTCCAATCTTCAACAGCCCAGCTCTGGTATTTTCTCGCGAATTCTAATCTGGCCTTCTTATTTTTTTTTACTGATGAGCGGTTTTTTAACTCCAACATGTCTAAAAAGTCCCACTTCTTTCAGTCTACATGAAACAGTACTTTGGCTAATGTCAGCCAAATTTTCTTCGCGTAATTCACGTGCGATGATTGCAGCATTCTTTTTTACATCTGCGACAGCCTTTCTTTTGATCACTTTATCGACACGATTAGTTGTTTTCCTAGGTCTCCCAGGATAGTATTTATCTTCTGGAGTACCTGTAGTCTTGAATTTATTTATTATATCGTTAACAGTCGATTTTCCAATCGCAAAAATTTTAGCTATTTCACGTGAAACTTTTTCTTCGTTTTCTTCGCAGCTTGATAATCACTTTACGTATATCTAAAGACGTGCGTTTCGACATCTTGACTGAGTGTTACTGATCGTACAATGCAAAAGAAACAGACTCTCAATGTTTACATGATTTCGCGACTGATAACGTAAACAAAGCGAAGCGAATTATATCTTCTTGGAATTTGGCCGGACATTTATGAAGCAGCAAAACGTGTTATTTTTCTTACAAATAATTGTTAATCGTTATGAACAATATTTAATTACATATTTTGATGGCTTAGCAAAAGAACATTACGATGGTATATTTGTGTTTCCATTTTGCATCCTTAAAACGTTACTTAATCATAAAATTATCTCTGGCCGGACACTTTTGCATGCAACTGTATATCCATTTGGAGATTGAACGCGTGTTCGTTGCTGTTGGACTGTTGGATCTCTTGTAAGATTTCTGTGTATTTGGCTGAACTCTGGGGGGAGAGGCCGAGACGATGCTTAATTGATATTACGATTCAGCCTTGGGATTCAAACTTATGCGGTGGAAAAAAAAGCTTGCACTTTCCGGGCTGATTTTCGTCTCTGCCTCGTTCGTCTGTGGTGATTTCCCTTTGGGGGATTATTTCGGGGGTGAAGTCTGGACGCGGTGCAAATACGACAGGAGGGGACTGTTCTCCGTATTCTCCTCAAAGTCAGCATCGCGGAGAAAGGATTTTTATCGGTTGGTACATTCTACACCCTTCCCCCCGAGACTCCGGGGTATCATTAAGCTGTATAGCGTTGCTTGTGGTTTTCCTCTCGCTTGCGCGCCGAACTCTCCGAGGGACTATTGTGGGAGACTCTGATATCTGGAGAAATGAGCCTCTCCATTCGCGTCCCCGACCCTGCATGCGGTTCTAGCTACCCTCCTTGCTCGTCATGTTTGCACCGTCCGGCTTATCGATCCCCTCGAAAACAAAAGGGCGCAAGCCTTCTAATCCGATGTCAGAGTTAGGCTCTTTTGTTCGTCGGCAATCGATATACAGGAGTTCGGTATTGTCAGAGCTCCGAATCAACCTGAAATTCCTGCGCCAAAGTGGCTCAGGGATCGACGATTGCAAACGATCAAATATTCCCTTTATTTAAAGAAAAAATATTTTCGAAAGCATCGATTTTCGGTGAGAAAAACGATCTACTTTCGTTAATAAGAAAACCGATATAGCAAAAAAATCGTTCAAGGGGCTATACCAGTGTGATACTTTCAAAAAATCAATTTTTTTTGCCTTTTTCGACACTTTATACTATCAAGAATGTCATTATCATTTATATAATTTACATCAATATCATTTTATCTTGCAAAAATGGATAGTTGAATCTTAAAACGCGTTTTTCTCGGAATGAGATTTTTCAAATTTGCTGACATTGTAACTTAAAGAGCAATTATCCGATTGACTTGAAGTTTGAACTGAATACTCTTGAATATATTAACTCTACAATGACGTACACTGAAAAAAAGAAACAGCGAAAATCACAGTATAAACCGCATAAAAAACAGGGTGCCATATTTCATTTTAGAGTAAAGCAGAGTAATGTAAATCCTGTCCTACAAAAATGACGAATTTTCCTGTACACACCGAGATTTTTACAGTTACACTGGCTTATTTACAGTTCGGTATTGTGAATACATCAGTGTTTTCAGTAAAAAAATTCAACTGTAAAATTTAAATGCGATCACTGATTTTTATACTGAACGCAAACGAGGCACGAGGCCAAGACACAAAGGATTGCCAGTTAGTGGTGCGTGGTTGATGGGACGCGGACATCGAAATTTGTGCGACAGAATTCAAGAAATTATAAAGAGAGAATTTTTTTAAAGGTACGTTCTTGTCTAATTAGGACTTTCTCGCGCGTGAGGTGAGGCACGTGGCCAGGACATAAAGGATTGCCAGTTGGTAGTGCGTGGTCGATAGGATGCGAACGTTAAAATTTGTGCGACATAATTCAAGAAATTATAAAAAAGGGAGAATTATTTACAAAAAGGTACGTTCTTGTGTATGTGATCGATTTTTTAATATTTCCTACACATTTTTTTCAAACTTCTTTTATGGATAAACTTTTTTTTGTGTGTCTACATAAACTCTGTCCATATAACTGGCGCATTCATTGTACATAAAACAGATTATCCAATTGTCGAATTACAAGTTTTGTTAAATTTATATTACAGTGTTGAACTGTCAAAATTTACTTTTGACTACACTGTATTTTGGACTGTGTGTTCCAGTAAAAGATACAGTAGAGCGGTTCGAGTCCAAAGAGGACAGTATAGGAACTGTGATAATTTACTTTGAGCACACTGTATTTTGAGCACTGTGTTTCAGTAAATATCGCTGTACAATCGCTCGAGTCCAATGCGAACTTTTTCCTGGATATTTTTGTCTGGATGGAAATTGACGATTTGTCATTGAAAAAAACGACCATTTTGTAGGAAAGGAAACAGACGTTTTTTTCATAACTACGCCATTTTGTTAGATTTCGATATTTTTCGAAAATCCTACGTCACTGTACAGGAAATACCTTCCAGTTTAACGACATTTTTTCCTTTTTCGGTTTCAGCTGCTCAATCGGCCGGAATCATGTCAGCAGTGGATGAACTTTTTTTTTGGCGCCTCCGAAGGCAGCGCATAAGTCGCTTGGATCTCAATATTTTTTTTTATCATTCAATACAGGTCAAATATAGCCAAATATATTCTTAATTTTTCGAAGCATTTAATTGAGTACTTTTCTTCGATAAAATTCCCGGAAATCACCCAAATTTTCAGCGTTCACACTGGCACAGCCCCTTAAGCACTGCTTTTTCATATGTAAAAGGAGTTTGTTAAATTTGAAGTTGATCGGTGCAGTGATTTTTCACGCTCACCGATTTTGAAAAAGGCATTTTGAGAAAAACGCGTTCAAACTTCGCCGGTTCGCGGAAGCTATTGAAACTTTTAGAGAATATTTTTGAAACGTTTGATTTTGAGAATCCGTCGAAAACCAAAAACCGAATTTTTCAAAAATGTTAACTAGGTGGCCTACACCTAGTTAACATTGGTAATTAATATTAATTGTAGTTAATGAATCTTAATTGTAGCTGAAAGGTAAACATGGGTGAGAAATGAAGACGCAAATAAAATAACTAGTTTTTCCTTATCCAATGTGGACCCCAAAGTTTACGCATGTGCGCTCTGAACACCCTGTACATGTTATATACTTCCGTCTCAGTTCTCGTTCTCATTGAACACACACGACGGGATACCGTAAGGGCGACAATCAAATTATCCCCCTCGGGAGTATCTTTATTAGTATTGTTACGCGCTCGAAACAAAAGGAAAATGTGAAAGGAACTCCCACACGTTTTCTTCCTACGGTGCACGCACGTTTCGTTTTTATTCCCTTTCCCAACGATCCATATATTCCCCAAACTTGTTCCTCCCTTCCTATTTTTCGTCTGTCTTTGCTCTCTATTTTCGTTCGCCCCGCCTTAACGCGTAGCGGTTGAAAGTAATTTCATCAGGATCGATCGATAATCGCGATTCAGGGATGAGGTGCCTTTGTAGTGATATGTGTCGCGTCTGTTGGATTTCTATTTGACGTTAATATTCGTTAAAATACCAGTAGAAATGGCTAATTCCTAATGCTCAATCAATGGAATTTCCATGTTTACTTTTATCATTTAATCGCAATTTTATTCCGGATTTAAAGTACATTGTTGCCAAAATAATTTACTTGGATAAATATTTTTCAAACGCTAAAAAGGAACATTTTCATTTTTCCAATGTAAATAATATTTTTTACGAAAAGTATATTGGACTTATCGAATCATTCTACAAGATTTATTAGGCATACAGAGTGGGTGAAGATACTTTATCAAATATTTCGCTGATATGTTTTTTCCCTGATGTGGTAGAGGAGGGGGATTTGCTGGGACTTCTCATTCTACATTGTCACTTTTTATCGAGGCCATACGAGTACTTCGAGATCAGGCTGAAAGAGAGAGAGAGAGAGAGATGGCAAGGGTATTTCAGCCATACGTGAATAATGCTCCGCTATCAGATTAGCCGATGGCGTGCGTGACGGCGATGTCCTGGTTTCCTTATATAATCTATGTGGAGCGCATCATGCTCTTGCGGTACACTTCATGTATGACAAACATGACGTATACCTACGTACGGGTTATTCAGCGACAGCGCGATCAACGTTGTCGAATCATTTTTCATCAATCCTAGTACCATCATTACCAGTTTTCTACTTTTTCAGTTTAAATTATTTTAAAGCAACCTCAAAATATTAGCGATTCGAACAGAAAGAATAGCCGAAGTTTTTGTGCCAGAAGGAATCATGGAAAACAGATATCAGTACGAAAGGAACGATTGCATGTCGCGATCAATCGTATTGACCATGCTGTTGACAGCATGGTCGACATCCAATGCCTAGCACAGGATGAACTGCCATTCATTAAAGGTTGGAAGCTCATTGAGTGCTGGCGAATACCTGATCCTTGAATAATTTATTACCTCATGAGATTTGCAGTCCCAATGACCGGGGTGCTAACGATCGAATTCTAGGGATCTAAGGGTAGTATTCTACCTACCTAAAACAAGCTTTGCTATGTGTTTGAATTAACGAAAAAACGTATCCTCAAGACGTTTTTGCGCCAAAGTGAATCACGAAAAATAGATACTCGTACGGAAGTGAAGATTGCTTGTCCCGATTGACAGCATAGTCGACATCCAATGCCTAGCACAGGATGAACTGCCATTCATTAAAGGTTGGAGACCCATTGAGGGCTGGCAAATACCTGATTCTTGAATAATTTGTTACCTCATGGGCTTTGCAGTCCCAATGGCCGCGGCTCTAACGATAGAATTCTAGGGATCTAATGGTAGTATTCTACCTATCTAGAACAAGCTTTGCTATGTGTTAGAATTAACGAAAAAATGTATCCTGAAGACGTTTTTGTGCTAAAGTGAATCATGAAAAACAGATATTGGTATGGAAGTGACGATTGCTTGTCGCGATTGACAGCATAGTCAACATCCAATAGGATGAACTGCCATTCATTGAAAGTTGGAGACCCATTGATGCTGGCAGATCCTTGAATAATTGATTACTTCATCACTTTTGCAGTCCAAATGGCCGCGGAGCTAACGATAGAATTCTAGAGATCTAAGGGAGTATCCCACCTACCCAGAACAAGTTTCACTGTGTTTGAATTGACGAAGACATGCATCCTGAAGATGTAGAATTCAATTATGGAAAAATTTCACTCTGATTATTGCGAACGATTATTGCAGCTGTATGCAAAGAGGATCAGAATCATTCAACGATCACACGGAATGTTCCATATTATCTTCACCAGGCCAGAAGTTAACCATTCTCAATCAAAATCTCCTCCGAGCTCCTTCTTCGCTTTTTCCCTTTTCGCGTTCTTGGTGCCTTCTTTCGCTCATAATGTGTGTGTTGGTGAGCATCCACCCAGGCATGGAATCACGAGCATATATATGTGTAAACGAATGCGGACGAAAAGAGGGAAAGAGAGAGAGAGAGAAAAATGAGCCAGGGGGTAGACATTTTGCTGGGAGGCAAGACCGGAAGTCACGTTGAAAGAGGATGTGATATTCCGCCTATATACAGTATCATAGTGCGAGTTTGAGTATGACAAAAAAGTGGTGTCTCGTTTATCCCCAGCAAACGTGGCAAAAGATCGCACGGTCTCCTATTCTGTGCAGAATGTTGAAATTACACAATATGACTGTACCGTGGACAAATATACAAACCGTAAGCTCAGTAGCTCTTGGCACAAAAGCTCGTCCAACTGCCTCTGTCCTCCCTTCGTACACACACATTTATATATCTATACGTAACTGCTTGAATATTGTCCGAGAGGGAGAGAATTCTCTCTGGTGTAATCATCCGTGTGTTCTTTATTTCGTGCTGTAACCGTCCACGAACAGTGATAACAACGATCACCCTTTTGGCTCGCTTGTATTATAACACACACGCACATAGGCACGTACTGGCTTAGTCAGACTCAGGAAAGCATAATCTTGGCTGAGGGACCTTTGGGACTCTATAAAACAAAAAGCTTCCCTTTTCCCCAGAGACCTCACCTACCCCAAAGGAAAAAAGTATGACTTTGGAGTTCGCATCGTTGCGAAACAACGAAAATTAACTCTTAATTACTCAAATTTTTTCACCGTTTTAGGCTTTCAAAATTGCAAAAACGTTTTTACGTATTCTTATTAGAAATTTAAGACCTTAATTTGCAAAGAGACGTTTTTGGACAATGATAAGAATAAATATATAAAAAATGTGTGCGTATATATATAGGATATTCCACGCCATTTCAGCGTACCCCAACCATTTTTAGTTTTCCTGTTTTTTTTTTGTATTTTTTTTAAATTCGATGTCACGTTTTTTTAGTTAAATTCAGTACAAATGAAAATTAAACCGTTTCAAGCCTGTCGAAGCCGAATTGGAAATCACAAAATCATTAATAGCATTATTGGACATTAAAATGATAAAAGACGTTTAAAAAAATATGGTTAATTCGAAAAAAAAATAGAAGGTAAAGTGGGCCCACGATGAGACTAGTCTTGAAAATTATAGAATGGGTCACATTATTTTAGAGAATATTTTGAAAAAATAAGAAAAAGGCAATCATCTTTAAAAAAATAGTTTTTACGTTAGAAGCAAAAAAAACGTTGACATTGATAATTGATGATTTTTTTCATATTTTTAAACGAAAGCATGCTTCAAAATGGAAAAACTACATAGTGCCATTTGTTGATATCTCAATTAGTTGAGGAGTTATCAGCGTTTAAACGTCCTTAAAACTTCTGAAATTGACATTTTATGGAAAATTATAACTCCTAAGAGAGAAGAGACACAAATCTAAAAACTGGTGTCGATATTCCTTTCATGGGGCACAATTTTACAAAAAAACATCAAGAACACCAAAAATGGTCGGGGTCACGGGCTAGCTGAAATGGCGTGGAATATCCCATATATATACAGGGTGTCCCAGAACTCAACGTCAAGCCGAAACGGAGTGACAGGATTGATTGTAACCATCATGAGAAAAATCAGAAAAAAATCTATTTTGAAAATTTTAAATTCATAGTTTAACAAAAAACAGTCTTAATTCTAGGAAACTTGGGGCAATTGTGTCATTATTTTTTACTGTGATTCTAGAAATGTTATTTGGGGTTACGGTTCCAAAGTTTAAATGAACAAAAATAATAAAAATTAACCACAATAACCGAAAAATGGTTACAGTTTGACCAAATTTCTAGGTTTTTCTTAAATGCCCAGTTTTTTTTTCTGATTTTTCTCATGATGGTTACAATCAATCCTGTCACCCCGTTTCGGCTTGACGTTGAGTTCTGGGACACCCTGTATATACACACACACACACATACACATAGCGTTGCATTTCAACGATGCAAATTTCAACGTCATAAAAAAGTACGGTTTCGCGGAAGCGAAAAAATTGCGACTCTCATTTTTTTCACTTTTGTCAAGCTGTCCACTCCGAAAAAAGTTCGTCGCTTTCAGCAGGTGTTTCGGTTTAGTTTTGCAATATCGGCCTTTTCTTGGAGTAGTTAGCAAGTAGTATGAAATTAGCAAAGAAATTGTGGTTTTTTTTCGATCGTTATGATCGCGAATCTTAGTTGATTGATATCGATATCGACCATATTTCACGAACTGATCAATTGGTTCGAATCGGGGGTGGAATTCTTGGAACCGATGGAAAAACTTGCCCTAAGAAGACACTCTGTAGGAGAAAAATCTACTTTTACTCGAAGCCTCAATAATTCACGTAACTTTATTCGAAGCAGAAAGAAAAACTTTCGGTCGGGTACTTTGAGCACTCTGGGGGACTCGTAGCTGCACTTACCTTTAGATTGAGCGTTGGCATAGTGTACGTATACACTCCGTTATATTATGCAATTGGTCAGTGGCGATATAGGCAATACCAGAAAAAGTTAGTGATGAAACATTTACTTACACGGAACATCACTTAAGTGTCCGCCTTCGATTTTGTTGGAACCCATCTATGAGATGAAGCATTGCAAACTATTAGACTGGTACATTTTCTTGTATCGGCGGGAAAACGGCTTTAAGGTGAGAAACCACCCCTAAAAAAAGCCGTGTCACCTCTTAATTAATTTTTTTCCCCAGACATTTATAGTGGATTTTTCATCACTTTACATTAGAACAATTTTGGTATTTCTTTCATTCAGATCGGTGGACTACTTGCGGGCGAAACTGCAAAATCACCCCTTGACACGCCTTCCTTTCAGGAGTGGTTTCCCCCCTCAGAACCGTTTTCTCGCGGATAAAAAAAGTACGTGTCTGACAGTTTTTTATGATTTACCACATATATGCGTTTTAACAAATTCAAAGGCTTAAGGGGTTATGCCTAGTTGTAAAAGTAAAAAAATAATTGTTTTTCACAAGCAATACATTTTCACTGTACATCATCTTATAAATGTTTCCTGAAATTTTCAAGGTAATCGCATCAAAATCGCATCGATTGACATATTTATATTTATTGTCTGTTATGTTAACGCCCGTCGGAACGCTCGAAGCGTCGTTCGAAACTTTAAACGCTTTTTTCTCAAAAACACGTTTTCAAAGTCGGTGAGCAAAATATTTTTAAAACGGCTGCATCGATCTTCTTGAAATATTTAGGGTTTTTTCTAGATGTAAAAATATAGTATTTGATCGAAAGTTTTTTTTTCCGATCTATGCTTTCGATTTGATAAACGAAAAATGCCTATTTTTTTCGCAAAAATGAAGACTCACTTTGAACACGCGCCACATTTTTTAATGGGATATTTTGGAAATTCCTTCGATTAATCATAGGATAAACTAATATACTGACGAAATCTATTTGATTTTTCGATATTAGATAATGTGGTTCAGTGGGACGTTGCTCACCGTGAAAGACGTTTTCGAGAGGTACTACCCGGACACCGGCTGTTAATGAATTATAATTAAATATTTTTACACAAAACAATGACAGACTTTTCGTCAGATGATACTTTCTCAAATACTCCATTTTTGTAGAAATTTATCATCACGATATCCTTTAAAAAAACCTAAAAATGAGCTGTTTTCGACTGTTACAACTGGGCACAACTCGTTGAGGCAGGGTATACATTTAGACGGGAAAATATTAAGCAATTTTGGAAGGTTTTTAAAACTAAGAAATAATTATTCTACAATTATCAAACTTTAAGTATACTTTAATAGTATATTTGCAAGTATACCTAAAGCTTAAGTATAAGTATATTATAAGTATACAAAACTATTTTTTAAAATCAATTTATCATCAAAAGGGCGAAGCTGAGACAGAGTGTTACAGCAAGGTTGCCGCGGGAGTTGCGAATCGGTATGCACTTTGTTCACTTAGCACATGTATAGTTTCTATTTGTCGGTAATTAAAATAAAGAAAATGTAAATTTAAGAAAATGGGACGCGTTTACGAAAAAATCGACATTTCACGCAACTTTTCTGTAAAATTTAGATTAAAAAGGTAGTTTTTTTTTCTAATTTTTCAAAAACAATTCTCGTTGAGTTGAAGGTAGCAATATTATCAATATTTCTACCAAGTTTCAACTCAATCGGCTTAAGGGACAACACCACTGTGACGGCTTCAAAAAATCGATTTTTTGAAAACCATCTAGAAAAATCTAAAATACATTTAAGATTAAGATGCCGTTGGGCCCAGGTCGAAAAAATAATTATTTTCGGAGATATTGAATATTTTGTGGAGCGGTGCAGCGCTCCGTGACGCTCGGGGTCCCGCGCAGCTGCGCGCCTCAGGGTCGGCAGGTATACCGGGATATATAAATTTGAGCAGAGACGATTTGCTGCAGCGTTGTTTGGGCGGCTTCATGCAAAACAACAACGAAAGCTACAACAAATCAGTTTGGGCAATAGCCCCCAAGTGTCAGTCCGGGAGCAAAAAAATCGTCGATATTGCAGCTGATATCGCGGTATTATTATTCAATGATGGCCTGAGAAGCCTCATGAAAGTTTTGGAGACGTTGGGGATAACTATCGGCCCAAATTGTTTCAATTTTTGCGTTGAAACCGACGCAGCGCGGATCGAGCTGGCGGAGCGCTCGCTCACAGATGCTGCAAAAGAGGCAAGAAGAGCCTCTACAAGTTCGAGAAAAGATGCTAGGGACAATGATTTGCTTCTTGAAGGCCAGGTATATGGTGCCGGCATCGCTGATTAAAGGTAAAAAATTTTTTTTTCCAATTTATCGCATAAATTAACAAACCTAAAACTTTGAACGCGTTTTTCTCAAAACCACTTTTTTGAGTGCGGCACGCAGCAGAACTCGAGCAATTTTTATCCGATCGACTTCAAATTTGGACTGCATCAATAAAACTAGATTATCTAAAGAAGTACATAGGATTTTTTCGATATCTCAATAATAAATAAAGTTATAGCCTATTTTCGACGAGAAATTTTGCTCGAAAATCGTCCTTTAATTTCAAAAGCGTGCCTATTTTTTAAAAATCAATATTTTTTCAAATCCCTATGTACTTCTCTTAAAAATGTCATATTATTAACGAAAACACTCGGTATTTTTTTTTCAGATCGACTTTGAAGAGAGTTCTGCTGCGTGCCGCGAACCACTGCAGAGGCAACAGTACCTGACGCGGGAGGTTCCCCAGCGTCACCATGGGGCGTGAAAAATTTGAAATTTTTTTTAAATTTATCTTCAATAAACAACGAACAAAACAAAAAAAATTTCGAATATCTCTTTTTTTCCCACAAAAAAAATTCTTGAAAAATGGCAAAAAACAGGGGGTCACAGTGGTGTTGTCCCTTAATAGTTTTTGAGTAATCCCGTACGCCAATTCGATGATGCAGTTTTCAGAAAAACGCGTTTGAAGTTTACGCCCGGTCCGAATCCGGACGGGCGTAAACTTCAGATTTTAGATTTAGATTTTAGAATTTCACTTTGAAACTTTGGGGAAATATTGTACATATATAATTCTATCGTTAAAAGAAAAAAAAGAAATCGTTTTTTTTTATCGCTGTAAATCGCCTTAAGGGGTTACGTGGTTTCGAAAATGAAAAAAAAAATCCATTTTTTTTAATTTTATTATCTAATAGTACAATATGTCTAGAATATTCTCTCAAAGTTTTAAGTCAATCTGAGTAAAAGTCTAGGAGAGAGAGAGCCTTTAGGAATTCCCCCCGTTGGGAAAGACCGGCCGGTAGCGACGCAGGTAATCGCATTTTTCACAAAACACTATTTTTGAAGTCGGTGGACACGATTTCTCAAAAACTAATGCACCGATCTTATTAAAATTTTGCGCACTTCTTCAAAATAGCGTTGACTAGTGATTGAACGAAGGTTTTTTTTTCGATTACAACTAATTTTACAAGGCTATACGTAGTGTAAATTGTACCAAAAATTGAACTATTTTGCATACAACTCCGCCAAAAATTCAAATTTCAATTAAAAAAAAATCCTTCGTTCCACCACGAGCTATACTTATCTACTAACAGACATTTCACTGTACATCATCTTATAAATGTTTCCTGAAATTTTCAAGGTAATCGCATCAAAATCGCATCGATTGACATATTTATATTTATTGTCTGTTATGTTAACGCCCGTCGGAACGCTCGAAGCGTCGTTCGAAACTTTAAACGCTTTTTTCTCAAAAACACGTTTTCAAAGTCGGTGAGCAAAATATTTTTAAAACGGCTGCATCGATCTTCTTGAAATATTTAGGGTTTTTTCTAGATGTAAAAATATAGTATTTGATCGAAAGTTTTTTTTTCCGATCTATGCTTTCGATTTGATAAACGAAAAATGCCTATTTTTTTCGCAAAAATGAAGACTCACTTTGAACACGCGCCACATTTTTTAATGGGATATTTTGGAAATTCCTTCGATTAATCATAGGATAAACTAATATACTGACGAAATCTATTTGATTTTTCGATATTAGATAATGTGGTTCAGTGGGACGTTGCTCACCGTGAAAGACGTTTTCGAGAGGTACTACCCGGACACCGGCTGTTAATGAATTATAATTAAATATTTTTACACAAAACAATGACAGACTTTTCGTCAGATGATACTTTCTCAAATACTCCATTTTTGTAGAAATTTATCATCACGATATCCTTTAAAAAAACCTAAAAATGAGCTGTTTTCGACTGTTACAACTGGGCACAACTCGTTGAGGCAGGGTATACATTTAGACGGGAAAATATTAAGCAATTTTGGAAGGTTTTTAAAACTAAGAAATAATTATTCTACAATTATCAAACTTTAAGTATACTTTAATAGTATATTTGCAAGTATACCTAAAGCTTAAGTATAAGTATATTATAAGTATACAAAACTATTTTTTAAAATCAATTTATCATCAAAAGGGCGAATCTGAGACAGAGTGTTACAGCAAGGTTGCCGCGGGAGTTGCGAATCGGTGTGCACTTTGTTCACTTAGCACATGTATAGTTTCTATTTGTCGGTAATTAAAATAAAGAAAATGTAAATTTAAGAAAATGGGACGCGTTTACGAAAAAATCGACATTTCACGCAACTTTTCTGTAAAATTTAGATTAAAAAGGTAGTTTTTTTTTCTAATTTTTCAAAAACAATTCTCGTTGAGTTGAAGGTAGCAATATTATCAATATTTCTACCAAGTTTCAACTCAATCGGCTTAAGGGACAACACCACTGTGACGGCTTCAAAAAATCGATTTTTTGAAAACCATCTAGAAAAATCTAAAATACATTTAAGATTAAGATGCCGTTGGGCCCAGGTCGAAAAAATAATTATTTTCGGAGATATTGAATATTTTGTGGAGCGGTGCAGCGCTCCGTGACGCTCGGGGTCCCGCGCAGCTGCGCGCCTCAGGGTCGGCAGGTATACCGGGATATATAAATTTGAGCAGAGACGATTTACTGCAGCGTTGTTTGGGCGGCTTCATGCAAAACAACAACGAAAGCTACAACAAATCAGTTTGGGCAATAGCCCCCAAGTGTCAGTCCGGGAGCAAAAAAATCGTCGATATTGCAGCTGATATCGCGGTATTATTATTCAATGATGGCCTGAGAAGCCTCATGAAAGTTTTGGAGACGTTGGGGATAACTATCGGCCCAAATTGTTTCAATTTTTGCGTTGAAACCGACGCAGCGCGGATCGAGCTGGCGGAGCGCTCGCTCACAGATGCTGCAAAAGAGGCAAGAAGAGCCTCTACAAGTTCGAGAAAAGATGCTAGGGACAATGATTTGCTTCTTGAAGGCCAGGTATATGGTGCCGGCATCGCTGATTAAAGGTAAAAAATTTTTTTTTCCAATTTATCGCATAAATTAACAAACCTAAAACTTTGAACGCGTTTTTCTCAAAACCACTTTTTTGAGTGCGGCACGCAGCAGAACTCGAGCAATTTTTATCCGATCGACTTCAAATTTGGACTGCATCAATAAAACTAGATTATCTAAAGAAGTACATAGGATTTTTTCGATATCTCAATAATAAATAAAGTTATAGCCTATTTTCGACGAGAAATTTTGCTCGAAAATCGTCCTTTAATTTCAAAAGCGTGCCTATTTTTTAAAAATCAATATTTTTTCAAATCCCTATGTACTTCTCTTAAAAATGTCATATTATTAACGAAAACACTCGGTATTTTTTTTTCAGATCGACTTTGAAGAGAGTTCTGCTGCGTGCCGCGAACCACTGCAGAGGCAACAGTACCTGACGCGGGAGGTTCCCCAGCGTCACCATGGGGCGTGAAAAATTTGAAATTTTTTTTTAATTTATCTTCAATAAACAACGAACAAAACAAAAAAAATTTCGAATATCTCTTTTTTTCCCACAAAAAAAATTCTTGAAAAATGGCAAAAAACAGGGGGTCACAGTGGTGTTGTCCCTTAATAGTTTTTGAGTAATCCCGTACGCCAATTCGATGATGCAGTTTTCAGAAAAACGCGTTTGAAGTTTACGCCCGGTCCGAATCCGGACGGGCGTAAACTTCAGATTTTAGATTTAGATTTTAGAATTTCACTTTGAAACTTTGGGGAAATATTGTACATATATAATTCTATCGTTAAAAGAAAAAAAAGAAATCGTTTTTTTTTATCGCTGTAAATCGCCTTAAGGGGTTACGTGGTTTCGAAAATGAAAAAAAAAATCCATTTTTTTAAATTTTATTATCTAATAGTACAATATGTCTAGAATATTCTCTCAAAGTTTTAAGTCAATCTGAGTAAAAGTCTAGGAGAGAGAGAGCCTTTAGGAATTCCCCCCGTTGGGAAAGACCGGCCGGTAGCGACGCAGGTAATCGCATTTTTCACAAAACACTATTTTTGAAGTCGGTGGACACGATTTCTCAAAAACTAATGCACCGATCTTATTAAAATTTTGCGCACTTCTTCAAAATAGCGTTGACTAGTGATTGAACGAAGGTTTTTTTTTCGATTACAACTAATTTTACAAGGCTATACGTAGTGTAAATTGTACCAAAAATTGAACTATTTTGCATACAACTCCGCCAAAAATTCAAATTTCAATTAAAAAAAAATCCTTCGTTCCACCACGAGCTATACTTATCTACTAACAGACAAAAATTGATTTTTTAATTTCAAATAAAGCTATCCATGAGTTATCCTGACCACCACGACCCTTTTTTCAAGGTGTCTCCGGAAACCAGGTCCCACCAGCTGAATTTCCCAAATGTTTTGATGAAATTTTTTAAAAATATTTTTGAAACATTGCTCCTTTATGTGCTTAACATTTCGAATAAAATAATTTATATGTCATATTTTAAGAAAAATAGAGCAAATATGCTTTTGTTTGGCTTCGAAACCCACGTAACCCCTTAAGGGGTTACCCCCACTTGCGATTTTGAAAAAATCGATTTTTTTTATTGCATTTTTTTGAAGTATAAGTATCTGAGAATATGTCCTGAAAATTTCAAGTCGATCCGAACAAAATTGACTGAGATAAACTGAAACTTTACACTTCGTGTAAACTGAAATTGAAACTTTAAACGCGTTTTTCTCAAAATGGCATTTCTGAAGTCGGTGACCAAGATTACTCGAACACTAATGAACCGATCTTCTTGAAATTTTGCAGGCTTATTTAATACGTAAAAATGTAGTCTTTAATCGTTCGATTTTTTTTTTCGAAAAAAAAATGGCCGTTTTATAGCCAAAAAACGGCCGTTTTTTTTTTCGTTAAAATCGAACTATTAACTTTGACTGTCCGCCATTTTGTGAAAAATGAATATTTTTTAAAATTATTCGATTAAAGACTAGTTTATACTTATATTTGACTAAATCCATTCGCATTTTTTTTTCAGATGATCCACTTCGCCGCAATGTTGGTCACCGCAAACCGTGTATATAAAAACATTATTTCATTGACGGCCATTTGCCACTAAACAATGTAATATTTTTCAATGAAAAAATTACTGAAAGTTCTTCAAGATGTGTTCTTTAAGATGGTATATTGATCGATTAAAAAAGTTTTGTAGTTTTCTTTAAAAAAATTCATGAAAAAGGCCTTTTTTTTGCGCTACAAGTGGGGGTAACGCCTTAAGTGATGTTCCTTGTTAATTAAATCGACAGGCATTTCTATCCTTGAAACAAATAACGCATCTAAATTCCAAGTGAGGCGAACGATGTTTCCAACAAAAATAGAACATTTTTTCTTCTTACCAATCTGCCAAAAAGCTGCCGACCCAGTTTTTGGTTAACAGTGGTTGCAAACTGCGTTGATCTGGAGAGTCCAAGGGGAGTTGCGATGTCGATGATATCCGTAAAGAAAGATAACACGTACGAACTTGATTTTCTCGATAGATTTTATTATGTAATATAAACTTATGTGCTATACATTGCTACACGTTTCCCCTCCCGTCCCCTTAAGTCTATGTTGTGTCCTATGAGCTACCTTACGGATTTGACTTAACGACTAGAATGCACATATCTTGTACAGAATATATATATATATTTTTTTGTTGTTTTTGCCATTTTTCCACTTTATCATTATATCGTTAGAGTCTCATTTTTATTATTTTCAATTTAACCTTTTTCCCCGTCAGCTCGTTCTTGGGATGTTTTCTCTTCGTGCCTCTTTTTGTTTGTCACACTCGCACACGTTTCATCCGCGGATCTTTTGTTTTCGCTACGTGACGAATTTAACGCACTCGCCTATCATCGTCGTAACTTTTCTCAGAGGGCTCGTCACCCGTCCGTCTGACGAAAGGGATGCTATCCTAACGGTTTGCTGTGTCAGAGGTTAAAGAAAAAATACGAGGCGAGCGGAACGTCACGTAGTACTATCTAATTTGTGAAACATTAATCTTAACACTGTTTAGATCGCCACGACTCGGTCCTTCCTCGCCTACCTTCCTTGCTACCCTTTTATTTTCCTTGTTTTTCGTCTCCATTTCTCGATCACCCCCCGTGACAACGTGTTTTGTTTGTGCGACACTTCCCTCGGATTTTCCCATTAATCTACCACGAATCTTCGTGAAGGACTCGGTGTTGTTTCGAGTACTGAGATAGGCAAAATTTGGATGTAAAAACGATCCAGAATCATCCTCCGAGAAAGTCGTTACGAATCATTCCTTCTACTCAATTGCTATTGTCTTCCAATGATTATCCACAGTTATTGCACTGGACCGTTACTGCTCATGACGTTCAAGTTTGCATCGCCGGAACCCAATGAAAATGAATCGTTTGCTCTGCTCAAATTTTTCGATTGCTGGATAAAGGTTGCTGAAAACATTCAGATGTTTTTTTCAAGATTCCCAGAGGAGTTTTACAAACTGAATTTGCAATAAAAACAAACGATTTTTATTATGATTGAGGCAGAGAATTAAAAACGTATTTTCGTTGCGTTCAAACGATGCAAACTTTACCATCAGTGTTATTGGGATGTTGTTTTGATGATAAAGCAATGAAAAATCATTTTTCAACGGCATAATTGACAATTGCTTCGAGAATTAAGAACTACTTTTTTCTTCACGATCATTATACGTGAATAAACATCCAATTGTTGCGTTGAACAAAGTATTTTCTTGGTTCGTCCCGAAAAAGACGAATTTCGCTTTTCGGAGTAAACGAGTACCACTTTTGCTTTCGGTTGTCTGTATAGCGGCGAAAGAAGGACCGATACATTTCGCAACTCTTTTACAGACAATCATAATAATAATAATAATACGTCACCTATGAATTATGATTTTACGGTTAAAACGTTAGTTATTAATTATTATCGTTAAGTTTTACGTCCTAAGATATAATACACTCACCTAACACGGTAACACCTGATGATATTTCATTTTTTATTTGGTTCCCCTCCCTCGCCCTCCTACTCATAGTTTTCCGTTTTTTTGTGCTTTGTTTTTCGGGCTTTTATTGTAAAAATGTCGATTTCTCGCGTCAACGAGAAAAATTTATCTGTAAAACACGAAAAATTAGCGATACAGATTTTGTTCATTTTCTTCAAAAGCTTTCCCAAGGATCGCGTAGATTTTGACGTCTAATCGCGACCCTTTAAGCCGCTTTTTCGTTTTTTGTTTAAATTGTTTTTCGTCCAATCCCGATGCCGCCCTCTAATTTGGAAACTCATCTGAAATTTTGAAGCGTTCAAGGAAAAATCGTCTCGTCGATCTCTCGATTTCTTTTTTACGGTACCAAGCGTTCTTAAAAACGTGACTGAAGTATCCGAACGTAATAACGTCATGTCTCGTACCCGGATTGTCAA